>CAJNIZ010039779.1:80561-99500 GCA_905231905.1 Symbiodinium pilosum | reverse complement strand
ACCCCGCTATCGGCGCTATCTGCTGGGTTGAAGACTTCGGCAGGTTGCAACAGGTGTTCCAGTGTTCCTGATCCTTACTCTGGGCGACAAACTTCACTCCCCTGCCTTGCTTGAAGCCACAGATCCCACTTATTCTTGTACAAAGGAGCTGCATTGAAGAGTCAGCGACCAAGCTGGCCAATCGAAACTATGCACAGATGCAATTTGGAAAGTCCCTTTTTGTTGGTACTCTTTTGATACGATTCTCCTCCCCTTCCCACTGTCTTCATACTTGCACTGCCCGGCTGCATGTCCAGGACATCCAGGAGCACCTCTGTCGCTGGCAGGGGTACTGTAGCAAACGCTCTAGACTGGGCTGAATCACAAATGCTCGCCAATCAACACCTTGATCAGAACTGGGCTCTGCAAGTGACTTGTGGTGAGTGGTGAACGAAATTTCTCGGAAGACGGACCAGGCATTCAGAGGGGGCACCTGAGAATCGGCAGAAAGGTCCTCCAAGTTCAGCTCAGGACAAAGATCAGAGAATCCTTCTGCATCTTCGCCCGTCAAGGTTTGCCTGAGATGAAAGCTGGGAGCTAGCAAGCGAATACGCATGCAGAGTATTTGATGCCGCCGTGCAGCGGATGTTGTCTCGCCTAGCATGTGATTCACAGGAGCAGCAGCCATATGACTTCTTGCTTCCGAGCCTTCGGAAGCCGCGGCACCGTCTCGAAGAGATGCGCGCGTCTTTCGGCCCGATTGGCTGTTTGCCAATGATGCCGAAAGAGTCGCTGGTACTTCTGCCACCACTCGCAAACCTCTCACTTGCACGCAAACATCTGTCCAGAAACCTTTCTCTGTGAGACTGCAAATGTGAAGTTTGACGCGACGCAGCAAACGAGACTGAGATTGTTCAACAAACGCGCTGACCCCTTGAGTGGACAGACCAACGTTCAGCCTCGTCTCTGGCACGCTCTACTTCCCGCGTCAGCTCGTCCGGGGTCTGATGCTCTGCATGGGGGGACGCCAGCAACAAGAGCCTTGCAACCACAACGTTGCTAGTGCAGAAGAAGACCAGACTTCGAGCGAGGAGGAAGGCTTTGGAATGCATACTCTGAATACAGTCACAGGCGCAGTCCCCAGGCCAGCATGTAGGCTCATGTAGGCTCACATCGCTGGCCAGAGGCGCCCATGTCGGAATGGGCTCATGATGGCTGGCGAAGGCAAGGCAAGGATTGGGAGTGTGGCCTATGCCGCTAGCACAGTGGATGTTTGGCTACGCATGCTATTGTGTTTTGGGCATGCTTCCATTTTGAGCAGCTCAAGCAGATGAGGCTGCCAACTAACTCGCGTGAAGAAGACTAGTGCGGCTAGTTGCTGCCTTAATATCTACACATCACCCATGCACAAAAGAGACATGTTGGCCGTTGGCCTTGGACTCATCCGGCGCCCAGTCCACGTCACAGCCCGTCTCCTGCACCGACGTGCAACATGGACAGCAGGCTGTATGTGCCCTCAAGTGCGTGCTGTCCGCCCTGGGCTGTCATTCAGCTCAGCGCTCCCTAAATCAACATAGCAGGACTTTCACAGTCAGGCATAGCCGTCCCTTCCAAAGTCCTCAAGCAGAATTTGCCTGTGCTCCGGAGTCATGAGGTACTCCTTGCACAAACACTGCAAACGATGGCCCATGCATTAGGCACATGTAGGATTTAGATTCAAGTTCACCTCAAATTGCAATCCCATTTGTACACTACACCCACATCCATACGGCTATGTGCACTCTCCAAGCCTGAAATAAACCCTAACCTCACATAGAACTTGGGATAAGCCCTTCAAGCCCTTCAGGACCAGTAGCCACCATGTCTCTGGGGACGGGGAAGTCCTGGCCTTGGGCTGTGGTGAACATGACACCTGCAAGTGCTGACAGGCTTCGGATACCACAAGCACTATGAGCTCTCCACTGGGCAGATTTGTGCCAAGTTTGGAGAAGTCCATCGGAGTTGTAGCTGGCTTCAAGGGATCCAGTTCCTGCCAGCGGCCAGCAGATGAGCATCTGAGAGAGAAGGCGACTTGGGCAAGCGGTCCGGCGCCGCACCGCCACCTGATCACCAAGAAAAATCTGCTATATGAAGGAAGCTCTCCCTGAAAGGCCTGGCACAGACATTGCGGGCATGGTGGGCATTGACATCGGCATGCCCATCGGAGCGCCCATCCCAAGCCTGATAGGCCAAGCCAAGGACGCGTTGAGCTACAAACGTTGCTAAGGCTGCCACCCGCCAGTCAGCCCTCCAGCCAGCATCTGGTCAAGCCTCGTGCAGCATGGTACCGCAGCGCTGCTCATCTTGCAGCAATCTTGCATGTTGCCTGCTGCCACTTGTCACTCGATATGACTGTAGAAGGCATACTCTGCTTATAGGAATCTGAGGAGCGGTTCTGAATTTCAGCAGATTGGCCATCGTCGGGTGGAGCACCTGAAGCACAATTGCTACCAGGAGCAGCAAAGCGCGTTCAAATGTTCAGTGTTCTCTGAGCTGTCAACTATCTGAGAAGCCGCCGGCAAGTTTCCTGCGCTTTCCTGATTCAGATATGTACACATCACATGAACTCGTGAGTGCTCCACCAACACTCTTTGGCATGCCGGTATCACCTTCGCTTGACACGTGCTAATCTTCGGTTCCTTGGAAAGGAAGAGACATGAAGTGACATAGTGCCTCTTGGTTGTATCATGTTTTTTCAACTAGTTCTATGAAGCCAGGCAGGGGCATTAAAAGCATTCTTCAGTCAAATGCAACGTAGAACACCTGTCCGACCCTGCCTCCGTCATCATCGTCATCATCATCTGGCATAGAATCAGCATGCCAGCCAAGATGCGGGGAATGTGCCCTGGCCTCTTCTGCCCATGGCTCTTGGTGGCCTCTACCTCAACTGCACCGGTAAGTGAACAACTGCATCTGGTGGGAGCTGCGATGAGGCAGCGATGAGGCAGCAACGCTCGCTGCGTCCGCTGCCACCGCGCGCTAAATCATCAGAGATCTGCGGCTCCAGCAGCCCTCCGCAGCTCTTGATGGCCGCTTGACCCAAAAGCGTAACATGTTGTCTGATTATGGAATATGCATTCGCTTGCGCGCCCTGTCATACCTGCAGATACCTACAGATCTTGCTCACCGATACGAATCTCAATCATCATCAGCCCCTGCTCTGCTCCCGCAGGCCCCGTTCGTTGCTTGCTCGTTCCTTCTCCGGCCGATGCCATCTTGGTGCTTCCGTTCTCCCTCGTTGGAGCGTCTGTTCAGTTGCAGGTTGTCCTGCAGATTCCCGCAGCATATCACAATGCAAACCAAGCATGTCCTCTTTTCTCTGGCGCGCATAATTTCCTCTCCAAAACAATTCCGAATGCAGAGGAACAGAAGCAGAAGACTAGCAGAGAAAGCTCTGTTGAAACCCTTCCTCTGCACATACGTGGTATAGTCCATCTCAGATGAACCCGGGGTCCGACGCAGCGAAAAACAATCAGGTGCTTAGAATCAAAATTCAGCCGTCCCCATGAAAACGTCCACCTGATTGGCAATGTGCTGGGGCGTCCCCCTGGCAAAGTAACAGATCGCCTGCTCTTCATCCCTAGGCCTTTCTCTATCTACAGGGCAGCACCGCGGAAAGCAGCAACAGAGACAGGAAAGCAAGCAGGCCACAGGCACTCTTCCCGGGTCCACTGCTGCTGCTGCCACCGAAGGCTGTACAATTAAAAGCTTGAAAATCTCGGCTGGCGAACACACAAACAAGCTCGAAGGATTTGGCAAGAAGTGTTTTCACGACATTCACCAACTGAGCGGGGATAAAGGGCGCAAGCGCTTATCTAACTGCTTTTGAGCAAGTGACTCTTTGAGTCCGCCTTGTCAACAACTGTACGATCTAAGGAATTGAGCAGCCCAACACGCGCTGCTTCATCGGCAAAATGCTATTGATTGCACATGCCTCTGATCAAGTCTTCCTGAACTGTTCCAGGAAAATCCACGGCATTCGGAATGTGCAGGCAAGCCTGCATTCCATGACTCACTGTTCCTCTAATGGGGCCTAGCACAAAAGCAAACGGCTGGTGACGGCTGGTGCCTGTGCAGAGTTTAGCAGCGCACCTCTTTGGCGCTCTTGCTGGCCATGCGCCTGTAAGACTCTCTGCGGGCTGGCACAGCTCGAGCTCCACCATCCAAATCCATGGACAGCCTCATCACGTCTCATCAAGTGATGGCCCCATGCAACAGCCTAGCCCTGAAGGCCAACAAGCCAGGCAGCCATTGGTGCCGCATCGCATCAGCTGCAACAAGCCGACTTGATGCCTGCAAGCATAGCATGGGCAGCTTCTCCCTCAACATGGAAGAAAGACTCAGAGGGTGGCCTCCAAGTCCAGAAGTCTCTGTAACAAGTCTGTCGCCTGGCTTAAAACACGGAACTTCCCTTCACCTTCCATCTTCAGCAAGGCTTCATGAGATGGGTGGCCTCCTTGGAGACAGATTTCAAGAGGTCGGCTTCCAAAGCCTAGCATGAACACCTCTCCTATTTGCAGAATGTTTTGTTTTGCACTTGAAGAACTCACTTTCAACGAAGGCAGCCTTGAGGACCAAATCTTTGCCAGCAGGTCCCTTCGTGGCCAGCTTTTGCATGTCTTCCTGCTGGATCGGGCAATCGCCTGTGAAGAGGAGGTACCTCAGATCCAACAGCAGCATGTAGAATGGTAAACGGCAAGGGGCTAGAGATGCAAGAAAACCACATGGGGGTTCCCCACATGGAAGCCGCTTGCTTTCGAAAGCTAACATAACTTCTGGACAAGAGCACAGCAGAACTCCTGCTGCCCACATATCCATTGCTGGCATGTCCTCCTGCTGCACAGTCTCCTGGACAAAAGAGGCAAGGTTACGAATCAGAGCAAGTGAATGACACTGCAGCGCAAGTGCGGCTTCCAGAAACCTTTCTGAGACCTCTTCATTTGTTCTACTGTTTCTTGCCCTCCCCTTGGTGCCTATCTCATGCTGCCAGCCCTCACTGTGCTCATGCTTGCACTAGGCTGACTTGCTTGTGGATTGGCACGCGGGGGTTCGCGTCTGCAACTCGTTGGATTAAGGAGATTTGCACAGACGGCAAACATGGCCGATGGCTGAGGCCTGGAGTATCTCCGGAGCCATGAACATGCCTCGGGGCATTATGGCTGGGCTTGCTTGTCTCAAGCAGAACAGGCGAGAACAGGCTATAGCATGCGCATCCAGGGTGCGTGTGCCGCACTTCTTGCCATCCCAGGGCTGATCCAAACGAGCCATAAAGCCAAAATCCAACAATACCAAGGGTGCACCCGGCTCGGGGCTCCGGTAGCGGAAGTTGTCAAGCCTTGGTTTTTCATCTGTAAAGCTGCTAGTCACAACGCATGAGGGCGTAACGGCTCTCCATAGTCTCAACATGGCCAGGGGGCTTGATGTCTCGGTGGCAAATTTTGGGTACATTGTGGATGTGTGCCAGCGCCGACACAACCTCCTGCATGACTTCCTGACAATGCCTCTCTGTGACTGGGAACTCACGTTCCATCTTCTCCAGAAGTTCTGGACCACTCAGGTTTTCCATAATCACATAGTAGTGGTCGTTGCTTTCCAAGGCATCGAGGTACTGCACGATGTTTTTGTGCGAGAAGTGTCTGGACATGTTGAGAAGTGACTCGTAGAGCCCACCTTCCACCTGCGCTTTGTACATGCCACACTGGGCCTTTTTCACCAGCTTCACTACGCACTGCTGGTTTGACTCGTAGTGGCGAGCCAGGCGAACAACGCCGAAACTCCCGGAGCCAACGGAATCTGTAGCAACATCGTACAAGTCCTTCAAGGCAGGCAGCTCCTTTTGCCCTACTGCTGTGGCAAGGTCAAGGGTTGTCGCACTTCTGTTGCCATCCATGCTTTGGTTGCTGTACGCTGCGCACGTCAAGCCTCCAGCCCAAGCGCGGCGCAGCTTGTCCTCACCCTGATCGATGACTGCTGTGAGGTGCGTCTTCTGCCCTGCTTCTGCTCCCACATACACCCGCTGATCAGGGTCCCACTGGTCCGCATCCCAGTAAGCATTGCTACCCTTTCTGGATAGATTGCTCGAGGCTTCCGTCGTAGGGGTCGAGTTTTCTCGAGGGTTCCCTTGAATGTGGTGGGCCGTATCCCAGTTTTCGGAATTCCAGTAATCGCTTGTCTTCCTTGCAAGGTTCGGCTGGCTGCTCGATTCTGGTGAAGCGTTCACTTCAGCACCTTCGTCAAAAGAGACCCTGGCAGGTCTGCGGCCTGCGTCGTCGCGGAGACGCAAACTGGCAATGTCCACCTCGACGGTCGCATCACTCTCGAGCGCTCCCCAGTAACCAGCTGAATCTTGACGCGCCCTCAGTGACCACTGCTTGAGGCGGCTTTCACTTTGACGGGAAAAAACGGAGGAATTAACGAAAGCGGCATGGAAGGCCGCTGAGGCGACAAGGGCTCGTTTTAGCTCCCACTGGCATCCCATGTTCGTCAACACCTATTCCTAGACGAATTTCAAATCATATCTTACTGTCTTTCAGAGGCAGTCGAAAGGAAACAGCGTGAAGCACGAACCAACAAGGCTACAAACAGAAACTCACCGTGCAAGCAAGCCGGTCCTGAGGCATGGCTGAGGTTCAGCTTGAACTGGCTTCCGCTCATCCGGCTCGACGGCAAAATGGTGTGTGTGGAAGATTTCGGCACCTGCGTAGACGCGGTTATCTGGATCCCATGCTTCAGCTGTCCAGTACCCGCTGTCTGACCTGAGATGTCCCATGCATTCATGATGAGCAACACCGAAACATTGACAGGATAGTGCAAGAACATGCAGGCTAGCTTCGCTTTCATGTGTTGGAAACAGGTCCGCAGCCTAGTTTCTTCGAGACTCCGTGGGCTGCATGGTGACAATTGAGCACATCTTCACGCCAATGCTGTCGCTCTTGCTTATTGCCACTGTCGACCCCAAGCCAAGCACAAACTGTCCAAACAAAGCTCTGCTTTCCATCAACACGATTAGCGCCTGCAAGGCTCAGCTTTGCTTTGAAGGAAGCGCCTACGAGCAGACTGGTGGAATGTTGGCTCTTGGCCTGCTTCCACTTGACCTGCATCTGAGGTTCCTTCCCTAGTCTGTACAGCAAAGCCTTCAACTATAGACTACAGCTAAACCATCAAACCGCTGGCTGTTGCGCGGCCCCGCATTTGCATCAGTGGAACGACCACGCAGAAAGTTGCGTGAGAAACTGCGACTTGCTATGAGAGACACCACAAGCATTAATCCACAAAGCCTGTTGCTCCTCACAGCTTTGCTGCCGCCTGCTGAGGTGCAGCCTCCGCAAACATCTTGGCCATCTGAGCCAGCTTTGTCGACTGCTTCACGCCCAAGTCCAGCATGATCTCTTCTGAGCCTGGCACGCTGCAAAGGCCATTACATACCAGCGACATCCAGTGACTGAATCCACAGTGGCAGTCGGCTGGCGGAACAAGACAAGCGACCTCCTGGAATTGCCATGGCGCGTACTTCGCGGTTCAGTCGTTCCACCTTCTCACCCTGACCTCCGCGTGAGTACGACAAACCTCCAAAGATCTGGGCGGCCTCGCGGGCGCAGTACTCCATGACCTCGACATCAGGAGCACTTAGCTCTTGGCAAAGCCTGCCAAAAAACAGCTTCGGCGCTGAGGCAGGGGCCTTGGTGCACTGAACCTTGCACAGAGCCGTGTGCCCACCGAGCTTCAACATAGCTTCGAGCTTGGGCATGGTGTTCAGCTGGAAAGTGATCCATTCGAGCCAGTTGTGAGTTGCCTCCACCATGCGGGCCATTTCTGCGACCTTCCAACGAATCACCGGGTGCTGGATGAGCGTCTTGCCAAAGGTCTTGCGCTTGCCGGCAAACTTCAGGGACTCCTCGAGGCAAACGCGCGCGAAGCGCGTGCTCATCGCGCAGAAGGCGAAGCGCTCGTGATTGAAGTTCCTTGGATCCGCTGTACGCCCTGGCTTAGAGCTCCGCTTTCCGTTACTACTCATTATTGAAACTCACGCTCTCACCTGCACATGTGAACTGATGCAACGTACTGCAAACCTTCGTTTTGAATCGGGGGAGCATCTCAGGTGATCCCTGCATAGACAGGCCATTACCCTGGCTTAGGGTATGGCTTTCGAAAACACATGCAAGATCGGTTGACTTACACGACTTGGCGAATTGCAAACTGAGCACTGTTCAGGGCGGGATAAAGTTAGGGTGGGCAAGAACAAGCAAAGTGCAGCAAGCTGGCTATATTTCAACAGCCAAGCAAGCCAAAAGCTAAAGAGTGCCCACCCTCCCACCTCAGCCAACGCTTAAGCAACAATCAAAAGTTCAACATGGCAACGCAGGACGGTTACTTTCACAACTAAGCCACAGCATGGTTACCTAGCGCCCTTGAGAAGCGGAGCGGGAATAAAGCGTTATCTACAAGTGGACTACAGTTTATTCTTACTCACGCTCTCACCTGCACATGTGAACTGATGCAACGCACTGCAAACCTTCGTTTTGAATCGGGGGAGCATCTCAGGTGATCCTTGCATAGACAGGCCATTGCCCTCCCCAACTAGTCATTACTTGCCCCAGAGTGCAAGGTCACAGAGCATGGCGGCATCCACTCTTTCACGCTGCGCCCCGATCAAAGCACACAGTTCAAAACGCAGTCGAGAAGGCCCATCTTTTTTTTTTGCATTCACACGCCGCACGCGTGACTCGAGTCTGGCGGGCGCAGGTCCAGTGTTTGGACGGGATACTTGTGATCCCAGCGCCAGGTGCATGGTGCCTAGACACTAAGCATGCTAGGCGCACTAGCCGCTCCGAAGAGCCCGGGCTAGTTACTGCTTCCTTGCCTAAAGGCAAGGACATACACGTTGGAAGCTATTTGTGCAAGATTCGCCTTATTGGCTCGCCTGGGGGCAACGTTGTCATCATGCATCATGATTTCGTGTTGACAGAGCTCGGGGCCAGTTCAGCGTTCAGGGATGACAGTGCAGGCTCTGTAGTGCCCCGTGTGAGCTTGATCTCCTATATGAAGGATGCCTCCCAGGAGCTCCTAGGCAGTCGCATGAATTGGGAATGGAAAGATGGTTTCCAGCTCAGGCTGATTTGCACGCTGAGTTGCACTCGGGGCCGTAAGATCGGCTTCCCCAGCGGTGAGAAGTCTAATTGTCTTTTTCAGCCGGATTGAATGTCGGAGCTTGCGCGCATGTTGATTGCAGTATGCGAATCTGACCAAGAAGACAATCAGAAGTTGTGGCGCAACTGTGAGCAGGCAGCTATGGTCCTCACTCCATGAGTTGATGATCCCTTGCAGCTCTCGGTGTCGTCCCATATGCAAACTAATGTGTGGCTGAGTCGGAGAGCAATCAACCAACCTATGCGGCTGTTCGGGGGTGGGTCTGTGTTCAGCCCACTCACCCTGCATCGCCGGACCCTGGAGACATGGTGATAAATGGTGCAGCAGTTCAGTGACATCATGTTGCTGGGTCGGCCTTCGCCACCCTCTCAGATAGGGCGCCCACCGTTCGGATTGCAGGATGTACCTCCGCTAAGGCGCCAACGCTTCTCCTTGCTGCTAGGCTGAGTCTATGCAAGCACGTGGTTAAAGCGTTGAGGTAGCATTGATTGCGCCTGTTCATCAGCCGCGTCTGCAGTACCTGCACCATTTGTGGGTATCGCATAGGGGCTTGGCCCTGCCGTCTTTCTGCCATCGTACTCTGGTCGTCTTCGGACAGCGTTTTTCCGCCTTGCTCGGAGTCGGCCTCCCCTGGACTCTGCTGTGGCACCCTGTTGGTGTCCATCCCCAGGATACTTCGTGTGAAAGAGGGATCCGTCCCGGCAAGTGCCGTAGCCCGCTCGCTCTCCTGGGTCTGTCCCCGTATTGTGTGTAGTTCACTGGGGCGTGGGCTGCCGACTTGGCCGTCCTCAGTGGCACTCGAGGTGGAGCGCTGTTTAGCTTCCCGATCTGCGATGTTGGAATGCGTTGGCACTCGACAGAAGTATGGCACAGTGTTCATGGCTGCTTCCTTGAAGGCACCACGCCGCAACTTTCTAGACACATCCTCATTACGAGCAGCACCAGAAATCCACGAAAACCTTGCAGCCTCGTTGTCTATAAAGACAAGCGCACAAGCGTCCTTGAGCACTTCGCGCCACAAGAACAATGAAACAAGATACGGCAAGGTTTCAGCTTGGAAAATTAGCTGCTTGATGTTACGTTGTCTCCATGCAGCCAGGACATCTGACGGCACATCCTCTCCGAAGCAAGCAAGGCCTCTACCTAACTGATCGCATAGCACTCCACCAATGGAAGCCTGCTGCCCATCGCCTCCTTCGCAAGCCCCGTCAAGGAAGAGAAGGAAAGTCTGCTTGTCCCGGACTTCAACACGCCTGGGAGGCGCCGCGGCGACGTGCTTTTTCAACCATTTCAAGCTGTGCTCCAGTGAAGGGCTCAGCCCATCTTGCCATTAAAAGGACTCCTTTATTTTGCCAAGTTCGGACAAAGCCAGTTTTGCTGTTCTGCCAAAAATTTGAGCCACTGCGAAAAGCAGCCGAGACCGCAGGCTCTTGGCCTCCCGCGGTCGCAAGCTCTGGGCCGCCAACACAGCATCGATGCGCTCAGCCAACTCGCGTTTTCTGCGCTCTGTGTTGCTGACGGTGAAGAAGCCATCAACCGACCCGCTAAGGTCGAACACTACTCCCAGTACGTTGAAGCAAGTTGCAAAGGCCACATTTTTCTCGGGGTCAGCTGAGAGATCCCAGCCCAAAATCCGAAACAACAACTGCACAGCGCGATGCGTGTCATCCGCATCTTCTTCATTGCACACAACAATGAAGTCATCAAAGAAGCTAGTCCACACGAAAGCCAACTCCTTGGCACCGATGTACTTGATTGCTTCTGCTGCACGCAGGAAGGACGCTACTGAAGCAGTTGCTCCGAAAGGAAGCGATTCCATCCTGAACACACGGCTGAGCATCCTTGGGCGACCACACCGCAATCCACGTAGCATGCAACGCGTCCTCCTTGACTGGAAGCTGCCTATAGGCCTTGCGCAAGTCGTACGTCTTGCCCACAAGCTTGCATCCGCGCCCAGCTCTGCGAAGCCACTCCTTGATGACAGCGGCAGCCTCATCGACTGCTTCAACTTTCAGTTTCTCAAGCAAGCCCACTGCTCGGTTCACCATTGACGCAGAAAGGTTGTTGATAGGTCGCAGTTTCTGCTTCTGGGCAACACCGACAATCCTTCTGTCACTTCTTGAAACGTGGCATCCCAGAGTTTCTCGTCAAACTCAGGGCTATCACTGGCTCGTACAGTGGCTAAAGTACGAGCAGTGATGGATGGCCCCATTGCCGTGAGGACAGACTCGTGGAGAGTGGGCGGGCGGACTTTCTTCGGGAAAACAGAAGACGCAGCCATCCATCCACACAGTGGGAAGCCAGACGCCATGTCCATCGCAATCTGCTTATCGGGACACTGGCTTCGTCTCAACAATGCTTGTAGAAGCAACAGTCTTTTCCGAGACATGATGCGCTGAACGTGAGGGGGCATTCCATCATGCAACGCCTGCTCATTACTGGCCAGTTCCTGAACCAGCCGCAGCGCACTGCGCGCCCTCATCTGCCGGACCGCATGGCCACCTCCTTTCAACTGCAGGTTGATGGCCGAGTCCAGCATATAGGCGACAACCGGATCTTTTGCAAGGTAGGGTGAACAAGCTTACACGCTTCAGCCAAGAAGTCTAAAGGGTTCCTTGGAATGCCCAGGATAGCCATGACTGTCCACTATGATTGCAGCTGCGCTCCTCATCACCCCCATTACTAGAGACACATCGCAGCAACCGTTCAACCGCGTACCCGCAGGAAGAACTTATTGTCAGGTAGCCGACCTCCAAGAGCGATCTCGCGCAACGACACGTCTGGTGGGATCACGTGCTCCTGCGAGATCAAGAAGTCAGTCATAAGAGGAGGGATGATCTTCCCTCGCGGCAGATTTCCCAAAACGGCCTTGTTCACCACAGCACACTGCCGGCTGTGGCTAGGAAGAACATCTTCAAAAACCACAGGCTCAGAACGCAGACCGCGACGTTTGGCAAAGGCAAGGACACACTCCGCCCACGCGTTGGACAAGTTGCGGTAGCCCACGCTATCGCTAGACAAAGCCCGGGACCGACCACTTCTACTGCATCCAGCGGTCACCAAGTGAATGTGCTGTCCATCACACAGACGTTCTAAGGCCCGCAACTCTGAAAGATTACTCCAAATTGTACGCTCTAGTTTACGCAAGTGTCCAAACATACAAAAATGAAAAGAAAAGGCTGAAAAACCATCCAAGCGGCAAAGTGCTATCCACTTGGCACTTGATCACGACAAGGAACAGGCAGGTCCAACACTGGACCAGCCAACGCTCCGCTTTTGCAGCCCCATGCACTGCAGAGCCATCCACTGAATCAAGTTCGTCTCGCTTCCATGACCAAAGCAATTGTCGTTGCAAAAGGAACTGTTGAACTGGCATTCCATTTCCTCGGAACAAGACCGCTGCCCCTCAGCTGGTCGGCAAGGTAACACGAAATGCGCATAAACAAAGGGTGACGTAGAAGATCCTCAGCAACGCGCCTCTGGGAATCACAACAGCGACATCCAACTGCAGCCCCGCAGACCCTTTGGCAGCCCTGGCGGACAGAGACACTTGCAACCCATGCTGCCGCAGCGCCCCAGGAAGAGACGCACGTCGGCTGAAAAGCTGCAAACAGAAGTAGTCGCCAACCATGCCATTGAAATCCAGAGCTGGCGGCGCTTGGCCTAGTCAATCGCTGTCGCACTCCATTAGTGGGTGCGCTTTGCCGCATTTGATGCACACATGGAGGCCGCGGGAGCATTTGCAAGGAGTGCCCGAGGTCTTCAGCTTGCAGCCATGCTGAAGGTTGAAGTTACAGCAGGCCTTCTCACCTTTGGCAGTTTTGCCCGAGCATCCCTTCAACGCACTTGGCACCGGGCCCTTTTTGTCCTCCTTGCCTTTCTTCTTCTTCTTCTTGTCCTTGTTCTTCTTGCCAGGCGCTGGCCCATCAGAGCCATCGCTGCTGCTATCATCCTGCTTCCGCTTGCGGCCTCGCCCCTTGCCGCCTGCAGGCACAGGCATCGGCAGCAGGTGGAATAGCACCGTCGCACTGCGACACTCCGACTTCATAGCCTCATCAACGGGAAGCTTGCCATCTGCAGCCCGACGCAAGGATCCGCGGCGCATATCAGCTACGCGCATCCAGAGCTCATAGTCAGCACGCATAACGGACTCGATGTTTGGGCCTTGGCATCCATGAGGCGCAGGCTTGGTCAAATGGGCAAACATTTCCTTGGCAATGCGATCATGTGTCTCAAACGACATGAGACCAGCCTGGTCAAGCGCCAGGCCGCGGCGCACCAGAGCATTGTGCACCCGCAGCTCGGAGCTAGTGTCTGCGGCAAGCTCCAAGTGCTTTGGTCGCGCATGGATCTCCTTCTTCTCCAGCACAAGAACTTGCTTCTCTGTCCGCTGCGCGGACAATTCATGCTCCCTGCTCACACAATGCGACAAACCCACATAGCGGAGACAAGACTGTTCAATCATCTGGCAAAACATGTCCACCAAGGAGTTCGCTGGTTCTGTCTCACCATGAATGTGAAGACCAGGCAAACGCACAAGCTGCTGCCTCTGTCGTTCCTCCCGCTCCTGGGGAGGAAGCTTTCGCGGTGCTGTGTCATCTGCAACCTCTACACGCTGCTTAATGGCTGCAATGCTGAGAGTGATGGCTTCATAGGCAAGTTGCCGCAAAGAAGCCGCAGCCCCTATGGACAGCCCAGCGGAGAAGCAGGAGTCACACAGCTCTTGGAATTTCTCGTTGAGTTGCCCAGGCTGACCGCACACCGCAAAAGCAAATGTGTTGAAAGTCTTGACATCTTTGGCAAAGAGAGCTTCAATGTGCTGTGTGGACAGCCGAACCTCGGAAGCGCGATGCTTAAAAGAGGCTTCAGATTCTGCCAACGTAGCCATGACAGCGCACCTTGGGCGCTCTAAAGACCCTACGCCTAATGCGCAGCACTGACCTTGACCTTGCACGGCTCGCAGCAAGAATCAAGAGTTAGAGACACTCGATCACACACACACACACAAGTGGCAATCAACACTGCGAATAGGAAATAAACAAAAGAAACAAGGATGCTGAAAAGTTCCACGCTGCTGATGCACACACAAGTGGCAGTCACTCATGACATGGTGGCTGGCGCAAGCTGAACGCAATGCGATCTTTTTCTTGCACGCACCCACATCCAGCTAATGCCACATAATGCAGCGGCATGGGACAACCCCTCACGCCAGTAGCACACAGATGCTACTACAAGCCAGTGCCTGCTCACGGCGTATCGCTGCACAGACAAACAGGCACGCCACTGCGCACCGCACCGGAACAATGCCTCAAACTATGCAGGGGCAATGACATCGCAGGCTTGCAACACGCTCACCCGCGCAGCCCAACTACAGAATGCCCAAGCACACACACACACACTGCGCTCTGCAAACTATCCGAGGCATCATTGCCTGAAACATATTAAGCACTGAAAAAACGTCTCAGACGCCGTCTGCATCTGCTGGTAACGCTCCGTGATAAACCGCCCACACAGCAGCTTGTCACTTCGAAGCTTGCGCAAGTGCTGGAACCCAGATAGTTTGTGCCGGAATACCACGCAATCTTCAGGTACTGGGGCAGGAGGTGGACGCAGAACCGGATCAATCCGCTCCAACAGAACCGACTGGTCAGGCAGATCTTCAGAGAGCTCACTTCCAGCGGATGCGTCTGACTCTGAGCTGTCTGAAGATGATGGCTCTTCACTGCTTGAAGCTTCTGCTTCAGAGCTGCTGACCTCGCCCTCCTCGCCTGCCTCAACATCTCCAGGCGTTGGCCGCACGGAAGATTCAGCGTCAGAACTGCTGGACTCACCCGCTCGACCACGCGCTCCCACGAACTGTCCAGAGCGTGTCTGATCAGGCAAGAAGCGCTTGGACTTGTGATGGCCTGCAGCACTGAGATCAAGCTACGCACCGGCGCAGCCATTGAATCCCGAGTGTAAGTCTCTGCCGAAACTGCATTGGGGTCAAGATGATGACCCAAGGCACGGCGCTCAGCCAGCAGAATGCCGAACTTCCCAACCCACGACAGCGGTGTGACCTTCAAAGAGTGCGATCGCACCTGGTTGGGCTTCTCCTCCGTAGCACTGATCACGTGTCGAAGCATGCGTCCAATGTCAGAGTCAGAGGAGCTTGCCTGGACAGTAGACGGCTCTCCACTCGAAGTGAACTTGCAGATAAGTGGGCGATCCAGACGCCCATGTGTCTGTAAGCCAAGGCGATCACGCGCAGACAACCACGCCTCAACCCAATTGGAATCCGACAAGCTGAACAACGGCGCGACGACCGGTAGCACACGCCGCTTCTTGTCCAATGTGTAAGCAGTCTTGCTGCCAATCACCTCAAGCTCGAAGAAGCCAATGGCACCACTGACCGCATTCTGATCAGGCAAGTCAAGAATGCCAGCTGTTGCTCTTTGACCGTCCGACACGCCGGCGCAACCATACAAAAGCACGAGCATGCCCCCCACGGTGCAGACGTCCTGTAGGCATGCGTCGCCACAACAAAACTGCTCCATTCTCATTACTTGCGCAACAGTCAAAGCCTGTGCCTGCACCACCACAGGCGCACTCGCAGCCATTGAATCAGCAACTCCCCTGATGCGCTGTGAGCCCGTAAAGACTTCGTCAACCTGTAGGCCGAGCATGCCCACGGAGAAGTGGACAGCCTCAACAAAGGACTTGCCGGCTGTAGGCGCGCACCCCGAGGTCTGCAGATGCTTGATGTAGCAGTAGGCAATCTTTTCTAGCAAAGGAAAGGGGGCAAAATCCTCACTCGCACACCAAGAAGCAAAACGCGACAAAGCCCCCAGCCGCTTCGCAATGGTAGAAGTAGCCTTTCTTGCTAGCGCATCCTCCAGCGCCACCACGACATCCGCGCGACCAATGACACGGTTCTCCATCAGCACCACGCGGCCGAGCTGCCATGCTTCCAGGTCCAGGCATAATAAAGTTGCCCACTCTTAAGTGAGGGCGGCACGTCGACTTTGCACGTCAACAGGGGAGCGGTCCGTCATTACCACAGCATAGATTTTGGTCCGCTGCCGCTGACGCGAACCATCAAGGCCACACACTTTGCCAGTCACATCGACCTCACACAAGCACACGCCCAAAGGAGGAGCAGGACGCTTCAGCCCGCGGCGCCCTAGTCCTGGTGTCAGCAACTCCTCGATGGATACTTGGCCCAGCACTGTCCCCAGGAACCCTTGTTCCCAAAAGTGCCTGGGCACCTCCACCTCCATTTGGGAAGCAAAGCTTTTCACCACGGCCATGTTCACAGGCGTTGGCAGTTCCATAGCAGCACACAGACAAGAACAAGCAAAGTGCAGCAAGCTGGCTATATTTCAACAGCCAAGCAAGCCAAAAGCTAAGGAGTGCCCACCCTCCCACCTCAGCCAACGCTTAAGCAACAATCAAAAGTTCAACATGGCAACGCAGGACGGTTACTTTCACAACTAAGCCACAGCCTGGCTACCTAGCGCCCTTGAGAAGCGGAGCGGGAATAAAGCGTTATCTACAAGTAGACTACAGCGGACATAAGTGCGCGGACAAGGGGCTGCATCATGTACTGGAAACCCTTGCCCTCCTTTCCAAGCAGGTTGCCCTTGGGCACTTTGACATCATCGAAGGTGATGTAGGTGGTGCCGGATGACCAGGCGCCTGAGCACTTCATCTTGCGAGTCTCCACGCCAGGCATGTCCTTCTCCACCAAAAGCAAGCTGATGCCACCCACACCAGGCTTTCCTGTACGGCAGGCCACGGTGAAGAAATCCGCGAAGATGCCGTTCGTGATCCATTTCCTCGGCGCCGGGAGCTCGCTACACAAAACAAAGATGTCCAGGCCTGGGCAAGTGAGGGAAAGGTGGTAAAGGCTCAGTTTTGACGTATTTTGACACCTAGACTCTTCTCTCCGTTCAGAATGTAATGGTCACCTTCGAGCTTGGCCGTGCACTTCAAGTTGGCCACATCGCTGCCAGCTGTGGGCTCGGTGATTGCGAGGCAGCAGACCTTCTCGCCTTTCACGCAGGCAGGCATCACCCGCTGCTTCAGTTCCTCGCTGCCGTGGTGGCACACCGGCGGCAATCCGATAGTGGTGCCACCAGCGATGCCCCACTGAAAGCCGACGGATGCGGTTCTGCTCATCTCGTCATACATGATCAACTCATGGAAGTAGTCGGGCTCAAAGCCCCAAGGGGGCTTACCATAGTACTTCTCAGGCCAAGGCCTTCCAATGCATAGAGCCAAGGTGCCCTGCTTGCCAGCTTCCAGGTACCTTACACTCATGTGCTAGGCAAAGCACTTCAATTTCACACGAAATCACGTCTGGGCACATCTCCTTGGGGATCACGCCCTTCTCATCCTGGGCAGATCGAGTCCGGTCACTTAAAATGTTTCCAACAACTGATCGGAGTTGAGGCCTGACCTGAATGAAGCTGAAGAAGGAACTCAGCCAAGTCTCCCAATCATGCACGTTGCCCATGATATGCTCGTCGACATACTCTCTCATAAGCTTACGAAATTGCTTGTGCGAATCGTTGTAGTAGGGCGTATTGTATGCCTGGTACCACGACGGGTCACCGAAGGGATGTCCTTCGCCATACACCTGCGAGTCACTTTTGCACATGACAGTGGCCAAGGCAATCTCCTACATCACGCTCAATCCGCCCTCGTTGCCTCTGTGTTCATCCCTTTCAGCATTGCCGGGCTCACCATTGTGGCAGACAAATTTGCCTACGGTCCCTGCGAAGTCTTGATGCAAAATCCTGCGGAATCTGAGACCTGCGGCTTCACACACCGATGCAAGGTCACAACGGCCTCAGCGCAAATCAAACAATCCTCTCAAATCGGCCAGGTTGTCGGGTGCAAGCAGGGGTGCCGTGTTTTTTTCCATCCTGAAGAAGGAAGCGTTTGCCTCAACGCTCAGTTGGCTCCAGGTAGCGCATGTCCAAAGCACCTACATCCGCCATTGAAGAGCGAGGGGTGCTGGAGCAGTTTAGTTCAGGCCAAAGTTCGGAAGATGTCCTTCTCTGAGTTGGCAGCGACCTCAACGGCATCTACGGAACCGTGCCAATTGCGAAGGCTTACGATTAACACCGTTGTCAGCGAACAGGCGACCTTCTCGCCAGTTCGACGGTTCTCCAGCCCATACTCGCTCAGCGTGAGGCCCATTTCGATAGCTTTCCTGTTTACACCCTAGACCGGCACGTACCCCATGGAATGAGGACTGCTGTTGCGTTCCATGTCATATGTACAGGATACAAGTGGCAGAAGTGTGTTACACCACGCCTTGATTGAGCAGCTTCAGTGACTTGTGGAAAACTGAATCTGGAAACTTTGCGGCCAACGCCTGTGATTGGCCAGTACAGAACCTTCAACCCAACAAGGTCAAGCACAAGTGCGGCCCAGTCTCAGACGCATCTTGACTCCAAGTGCCTGGAAACAGGCCGTTGCACAAGCAACACGTGCGCAAGCATACACTGGGTTGCTGTCAAGGAACTGTATTATGAACCTATATTGGGAAACCATGTTAAGTACTATATATTTCCAAATTATCTGTCAATTTCAACCCTAAACCCCTAAACCCTATATACCCATAATATATCCATTATGGCAACTTTATTTCAGTTCCCTAACAGCAACGAGAATACGCGCAAGCATGTGCAAGCTAAGTTTGGCAGAATGAGGCCAAGGCCGCACTTATTATACTAGAATGTAATATAATGTAGTTTGCGTTTTCTTTTCCATTATCACTATATA
>CAJNIZ010039779.1:53350-80461 GCA_905231905.1 Symbiodinium pilosum | reverse complement strand
CCCTGTATAACCCATTATAGTAGTTACCATCTTCTTTTCCATTATCTCTATATAACCCTATATGTCACACTATATACCCCTATATAACCCATTATAATAGTTTCCATGTTCTTTTCCATTATCTCTATATCAACCCTAAACCCCAAACCCCTAAACTCACTAAACCCCTAAACCCTAAGCCTTAACCCTCCATGTGCTTTTACACCCCCCCCCCCCCCCCCGAGGCCAAGTCCGCGCTGCCAGTGAAATACAGCATCCCTGGAAGCACGCTAGATGTCTTTAGGTACAATGGGTTTAGGGGTTTTTGGGCTTTAGGATTTGCGGTTTTGGGGTTTAGGGTGTTAGGGGGTCTAGAGTTTTGGGTTTAGGGGTTTGGGGTTTAGGGTTGATACTATAATATATTCCGGGTTATATAGGGATGATGGAAAAAGAAAATGGAAGCCACGAAAGTAGACTAGGGCGCATATTGGGGTTATATAGGGATAATGAAAACTACTAGAGTAGTCCAGAGTAGTTTCCATTTTCTTTTCCATTATCCTTATACAAACCCAATATACTACAGGGTACAAGCTTGAGCAAGCTTCACCGGACTGTGTTTCCACACGGGTGCATAGATGTGAAGAGAAGTGTTCAGGCTCTATAGCCCTAAAGACACCATGTGCGGAGAGCATGCTCCACAAAGCAGGGAACACTGGCACCTAGTCACTAGCAACCCTTCGCAGCGCTTTGCACCGCAGAGCCGTCACAGCATCTACACATAACGTTAGCGCCTAGCTAAGCCTCTAGAGGCAAGTGAGTGGAACTCAGAAAATCACTTGCATCTTCTGGCCATCTCGGTACTCGTACTGCGGGTTCTTCTGCAGTTGGTCATACCTGTCCAACACCTTCTCCTGGCGCTCAATGTCATCAACAATCTTGTCCCAGTGCCCGTAGTCGAAAGGCCCTTTCTTTCGCATCGATGCATCAGGAGGCCAGGGTGTATCTGCAGGCAGGCCGAAGGCTTCTGGACCGAGGTCCTCAAACTTGGGCCCAGGCCTGTCAGCTGCACTATGGTTGCAAGAAATTCTAGCTTCGGCTGTTCTCATTTCTATATAGACATGAATACAGGATCCAGGTTAGAGCATGAGTTCATTGGCTCCAGCTGCACAGATTCTAGAACAGTTGAGCCGGTCGAGTCCGCTACCAAAACAGACAAAAGAAGAAGATAATTGCTTGGGAATACATCTATTAAGTAAAGCACCTACAAACAGACCGCGCCTTCGCACAGCTGCGTTGGCCTCGCGCATCCGATTCGTCTGCTCCTGCTCCTCGTCTTCACGCATTTCCCGCTCAAGAGAGTCCCATTTCGAGTAGTCAAAGTCCAGCTTCTGTGGTTTGGCATCCTTGCGCTTCGTCTCGACTTTCTTGGCATCTGCCTCCAGCTGCTTGACAGCAAAACTCTCTACACTCTATGCTACAAGTATAGAAACTCGGATCAGACATGTGCCAAGACGGGCCTGCTTGGGTGCCAGCGCATATGCGTGTATGAGGGCAGCACAAGACTTGAAGCCCTTCCGCTCCGCCATGGCGTGGGCGGTGAGGCCTCCACGATTCTTTACATCCACCGGGGCAGCCGCCTCCAACAGTGCGGCACAAACTTCCTCGTGGCCACTGTGGGCTGCATACATCAGAGGTGTGTTGCCCTCCGCATTTGTCAGTCGCGGATTGGCTTTGAGGCCCAAAAGCAGATCAACTAGCTCAAGGTTGCCACGGTGTGACACGAAGTGCAGGGCAGAGTTCCCCTGAAGGTTCTGGAAGTCAATGCTTGCCCCGGCTTTGAACGCCTTGTTCACCAGGCGGCTCTGCAAACCTTGAGAGTCTTTCCACTTGCTTTTCACCTCGGCATCCCCTCTCGCATGCAACCCATAAACTGTAACCCTACCGCCCTTGGAGGAGTTCTGAGTAGCAGACAATCAGCAAAAGGGCAGTGTCGCCTTTCTCATCTGCAAGATTGATGTCTGCGCCGGCCTCTATTGCGGCCTCAGCCGTCCTGATATCCTTTTGAGTCAATGCATTCAGCAGCAGGGAACTGTACTTTTTGGGTCGTTCGCGGTCATCGATGAGGGCCTTCAAGTCCTTGCTCTTCTTTGCCGGATCCTCTGGGATAGGCTCTCCGGCCATCTTCTCCCGCCAATGCTTGAAAGGGTTCTCCTCTTCCTCACCAGGCGGCTGGACAACCTGAACAGGTGCCAGTCGGGTTCTTGAGATATCAGCACTGCTCAAACAGAGCACTTGCAAGAGAAATTAGTTTAGCATAGCCTTCACCATCTCAGAGGCTGTACGGTTCAGCGAGTCAGTTAGGGTTGCATCTGCACCGGCTTCCAGGAGCATTTTCGCGGATTCCTCATCACCCTGGCATGGTCTTGCTGCAATGCTAGACACCAGAGTAATGCTTACACACCCAGAGTATTGCCCGTTTTTTACGGAAGAGACGCACAGCCTGCTTGGCCGCCATCATCAGTGCCGTCTGGCCGAAGGAGTCGCGCGCATCGGGGTCGGCCCTGGCCTCCAGGACCATCTGGAGCATTTCATGGGAGGTCTTGGCGATGCAATAGTGCGCCGCGCAGCGGCCTGTCTCGGGGTGAGGACAACTGGCTGTCTCCTGATCCAGCTTGGCAAAAGCCTTCATGGCATCACCATTCTCAATTGCCGAGCAGAGATCGGCCGCGCGCATGGCAACGAGCTTGTAGGCGGAGGATGCTGCAAAGTCTTCCCTTCGTTTTCGCGCCTTCTGCAGAATGTAATCCAAGTGTGTGACCCCATTCGGTGACGCAACTGACTTCGCAGTGTTCTGAAACCACTCTGGATGGCCGATAGCGTGCTCCTTCGGCGGTAGCCAATCCTTTGATGGCCCACCCAAACCTCACAGGGGCCGTTCGGAAAATGAAGGCGGAATGAGGGGGATTCAACTCGGGGGTGTTGTCATGTGCAAAAATTCAAAAGCCTTTACCTGCTCTCACCTGATCTTTTTCGAAAACTGTGGTCCTGCCTGCAAGCATTGATGGAAGGAAGGGATATCTTCCAAACTTTTTCATGCTTGGCGGAGCCCCCTTTCGTTTCCGCTCAAAAGTGCCATCGCTGAATTCGTAAGGAGCGGAAGGGTCGAAGTCATCGTCATCATCAGACACTGGAGGACTTACCTCATTCCAAGCTCATGTCAGAACGCTTCGAACGTGAGTGACCCAGCACATTGCACACACGTTCTCCTGACACTTCAGTCATAGCGCATACTCAGGGTAACCCTCAGCTTCCGAGAGAATTCTTCTGGGCATCAGATCATGGATGCAGCCTGAGCCAGCACCGGCCAAGCTGAAGCTGATATCCTGCACGTGCATACGAAGACCAGTGGCTTGACCCAAACTCAGCAAACCGGAAAAGCTGACCTTCTCCTGGTCGTCCAAGAAAGCGCCCGGCCCCTCTTCGTCCTCAAGAAGATTGCTCTGATCTGACTGTTCAGGTGCGCGCCCAGTGCTGGGCCATGGTCTGCAAAATCCTCTTCATCATCTGAATTCAGGAGGATCTGCCGAATCTCATCCTCGTACCTCTGCAAAGGCTCACAGTCGCAAAGCAGGACCTCGGAAGAAGCTCAACAGCCCTGCTTCACACGATCATATCCAGAGCCAACTGTGACAAGGGCCCCCCGGCCTCTTGCGGGCCTCAGCGAGGAATGGTGGGAACGCCGGAGGTGCGATGGGACAGCTGAGAGGATCCTGCGGGAAATCAACGTTCCTTATTTGCCTTGCCGCTGCTCGCGCTCCCACATCTCTGCAGGCCCATCCTGCACGGTGGGCACAATCTGGTGCTTCATCCACTTTTGGACCTGCATGCATCATTTTCGCCCCATTGATGTAACCGCACAAAGTTTCTCCTTTCAGTCAAGCAACCGCATAGGCATGCCATCTTGCGAGTCCATGCCATATGAACTGCCGACCCATACCCTCCTGCAGCGCTAGTGCTAGTGCAGAATTGCTCAAAGCCAGCCTTAATGCAGCAAATAATGCGTCCTGAAGGTACCAGTTCACCTCGGGGGCAATGTCATCCGGCAGTTCTTGCAGCCGTGTAATAATTGGCGGGTTCATGTTCTCGTTGTCCTTGGGACTTGTGCTTCACACGGCATCAGGCTGATGGTGTGCTTTCCGGGAAAAGAACACCTATGAGAAAGCACAGGGAACTTCACCAAAACTCAAAGGCGGGTACTGACCAGCCCCAGATTCAAAGTGCACAATCTGCGCGATGCCCGGCCAATAATCGCTGCTGTCATCATCTTTCGACCGGTCTACCTGTTGCCAAATCGACGCGCATGCTCCCAGGGTCTGTTGGCTGATCTGTGTTAGATGGACGACGCCCAGGCACCGATCTCTTCTCTACATCCACGCGCATACCCAAGTCGATGTCAAACTGTAGCATGGGCTCATCCTTCTTACCAATCAAATTCACCTCACCTGCGCGGAAGGGGCTTGACGGTTTTGATTTCTACGCATGCGCAGGATCCTTTTCTGCTAAGCCTTCCAGCTGGACCTCCGCAATGGAAAGCTCGTAGTGCTTCCACGGAGTTGATGCCACGCTCTTCTTCCTGAAGCAGCCGTTGAGTTCATACGCAGCTCTGAGGCTTTTCTGACTCATGACTTCGCAAGCAGGGCCCACTCGGTCCTGTCAGACGGGTCCTGCATGCTCATCAATAGAAACTCGGGCAGCGTCCTCTGCGCCCACCTGTGCTGGCTGTGCTCGGTTTGAGCGTCTGACGCAGGCCGAACAGACAGGCAGTGAAGGAAACTTACGGGGAAGACCATGAGAACCCCGGATCCCATTTCCACCACGAAGCCCTGTTGCAAGTAGCCCATGGACGTCTTTGAGCAACCCCTGCCCATGACATCCCCTAGCCGAAGCTGCAGCTCATGTCCAAATGCACAAAGTCAACCAAGGTGCTCCAGCAAATCCCGGTCACTCCAGTCCAAACTCATGGCGGCCACAACAAAGGATGCAAAACCAAGCAAGATCAAAGGGTGATGCTGACCTGACCTGACATAGACGGGTGGCTCAGGTACTAAGGCTGACCGAACATTGTGACATGTTGGTGTACGTGGGCTCATGCCGCCCAAGCTTTCTTCCTGAGGGCTCTGAGAACATGTGGGGCTTGCGTCATATCTCGTAGCTCGTGCTGAGATTGGCATCAGCCGGCACGTTCACATGCAGTGATGTTCTTGCAAGCGCATGCCACACATAGGCCGATGATACGCAAGACCAGGAAGCGCACCGAAATGGTACTGGTCTTTGGGCAGGCAGCGGATGTCAAGCCGTCGGTGCAACCGGTCTTCTCCGGATAACCTGGCTGCAGGCAGCGGCACTTCGCACTAGATATAACATGAAATGAACCATCACCTGCAAACACCCATGAACTTTGTGTTGCCGAACGCCAAGTCCGCTGTGACATACCCACTTGTTTTCAGGGACTCCACCTCAGCTGCATCTGACTGACGGGCCTCGATAAGTGAAGACCCACCCAGATTACTACTGTTATTATTACTAGCATTTTACGTATTGTCATTTAATACTGCAGTATACCTCAGCTGACAAGCGGCAAAGCCATGCAGGAGCTTACCCCCGGCATTCGCATCTCGTTTTGCAGTTGTGTAGTCAGGGTGGCTGATCAGCACATCCTCAGCCGCATGCCTATCAATGCGAGGAACAGCCAGGCATGATATCAGCCAGGAAGGTAAGCTTTACACGCCAGGTAAATAACAGCAAAAGGGTCTATGTCGCCGCAGTCTGGCCGTCCACGCCGATAGGAGCCACAAACCTGCCAGGATCTTGGGCGCGAGGGTTCTGCTGAAGTTGGACTGCAGACAAAGCATGTCGATAGTGTGTACAAATGTGTACACATCTAAGGTCCGTACAGTAAGCAGTAGCGAAGGATTGTTTTTCAATCGAAGAGCTTCCAGCTTCTGATGATGCTCCAACATCTCTGCCTGGAGCTGCATGCGGAGCAAACAAAATGCGCGCGGCAAGCGCTTCATGCGACAGGGTGCATAGGGTATCCTCTTCATGAACTCTTCACAGTGCCGAAGTCCAACCACCTGCTGCTGTATCAGTTGCAGCTGCCCTGCTGTCTTGCTGCCTACCATGCGGAAGGCCCATCTCAGATCATGATTCAGATGTAGGCCCTATCTGCTCAGAACACGAGCCTGAGCAGCGTCCAAATGAACCTGGAGACTGGATAGAGTGTGGAGCACAGCGTGTCAATGTGACAATGTAACTGTTCGCACCTGGTTTTTGGCGACAGCTTCTCGCAAATGTGCCAGGGACCGGATTCCTCTCTCTACGAGCTCAGCTGCACGAACTGCTCCAATTCCGTGCACCTCAAGCGCGGCACAGAGACCAGCACGGTCTTCACTTTCAATTGTGGCCACGGGTTGAAACAGAAATCAGTGGCAGCTTTTTTGGGGATACGGATTCTTTTCGAAACTTCAGTCTGCTGGACAGGTTGGGGAGAAGTTATGTGTGTGTGTACCGCTCTGGAATGGAGTAGGCTTCGTGCTGACCGCAGCTCACGCAGCGCGATGACATCACTGTCACGCTTCAACTCCTCCAGCTCACTGAGCTCACCCGTCGCCAGAATAACCTTCAACGATTTGCAGCATGCACCCTTTCAACTGAAGCTAGGAACTGCCAAGGCTGAGAAGGCCACGTCAATTCGACCGGCCATGCCAGAGCCGATGCCTGCGATGCCTTTGGCTTGGGCGCCGCTGGCAATTGGCTCTCCATGGACTCGGAGCGCCTGTGCAGCTTTGGCATAGGCCTGGCATCAGCTTCTATTCAATGCCTGACACGCTGCATGTGCAACAGAGCCTGCGAGCGAAACCGGTCCCGACGCAACTTCTGTACAACACTCATCTCCTCGAAAATGGAGGCGATCCTTTCGTTTCCTGTTGCGAGCTTCGTCCAAGAAGCGGCATCTACCCAGCGCTCTCAGATCACAAGGCAAGGTCACAGCCGATTTTATGGCTTGCTGCAGGTCCGTTCTCGGGAGCCAGCGCTTTGCCTGATCATCAGCGCCCCTCTCTGGCTATGCTCTCCACTCTGGATGCATTGAAGGACGTTGTCGTTAGCCTTGCAGCTGGCCAGCTGGTTGGAGCTTTCGCCGAACACTGTCGCAGCAAAGTCATGGCGGTCACGACGGGTCCCAATCTTGCGAAGTCTTTTCCAAAGCCTGACGTCGTAGGTCAATCTTGCGTGCTGTGCGTGATTCGGGACGAGGCCGTCGATTGAGCTTCCACGCGTCGTCGTCTTGTGGGCCATCATCAACACCAACGATTGCCGGTCCACGCCGCCTTCTAGGGCCTATGATGTGGGCCGGTAGTTGGAAAGCAGCTGCCTGTGCTGGAGTACATGGCCACAGGCGCATTCGCAGCTCATCTGGTGGGGCGCGGCCTGTGCGCTTCAGACTTTTGGGCGAGTGGATAGCTACCTGAAGCTCGCGGATGCTTTCCTCGAAGTATTCAGGCTTTGCCAGATCCCGTACTTCAGCTATTATGCGTAAAGCGAGGTCCAGCACGTCTTCCGGTTTTCCACGGCTCTGAAGAATGCGGGCCTCCACGCGATGCCCCTTCTCCAGAAACTTCCGAACCTGATTGAGCTTTCGCTCGAAATCGTGCTCATCAATAACCGAAGAGAAGCGCATACCTTTGACACGCATGGCTGGGTCGAAACTGAACTCTCTGAGTCTTTGCTCACGCTGCTGTTGCTCTTTCGAGGCAGCTTGACGTTCCAGCTCGTCAATGTAAACATGCAAATTTACCAGCCGACAGAGCGGCGGATCGACCGCCCCTGAGAGGACGACAAGGTCTGTCCTTCGCTGCTTGGCCAAGGCCAGAGCCTCTCCCAAGTTGAAGTCGCCAACCAGCCCCCTGTCGTCCACCACGCGGACGCGGGGGAACGGAATATCGCCATTGGCGAGAATCTCGTGCACTGACGTGAAAGGCCTTCTAGGAAACAGTCTCGCAAAAGAAGGCAGGGCTTGGATGTCTGGTCGCCGCAAGGCCGGTGGATGCAGCACCCCCAACGACCCAGGGCAGAAACCACGGGACAAAGCACTGGTAGCAGCTCTCTGCACCAAACGGGGCCGCAGGGCACCAGAGAGCTGAGGATTCCAGACCAGACTTCTCGCCAAAATCACTGCCATGTTTTCTGACACCCCAGCGTATCCTACCCCTCCTACTGCTGCATATCAACCGATACACTCCCAGTTGTGCATCCATCTGACACGAACAGCAGTATGTCATTGCTTGGTATGAGCCGGCTAGCTGACTGGGCTTAGAAGACATGGCGATCCTGGGAACTCGACGATACGTCTGCAGGACAGGATGCTCCAATGATGCGTTTTAGTGTCAAGCCCTTAACCAAAAGCGGGAAATGTTTAGGTTTCGATGCGGCAGCCATGACTGACCCAGGCTGGCAAGGGCCTGTCTTCGAGTCAACTGCATCTTGCCTTTCTGGCACTCTCATGTCCACTCCTGGAATACATGGAAGATGATTTCTTGTGGCTATTGCTACGAACGCACCCTCCACTGTCTGCCCCTCACCCCATTCCACTGGGATTTATGTAGCGCAAGATGAACGAAGAAGGAAGAAATCGGAGCCTGAGAGCCCAGCTTGAGCTGGCAGCACTGCCATAGTGAACTTGATCAGGATGCCGAACTTGTTGGGGAGGTTGATGTGGAGGTTCTAAAGGTTGTTCCAACCGAGCGCTTTTGGCCTTCAATGCTGAGGTCTGTCAAAATGGGTCTTCCTTTTTTTGTGCAGCTGCCTGCCTGAGACGTTGGCTCACTGGTCCGCGCAAAGTATCCAGACAGTGTGCGCTTCGCGCGAGATGGAGAGGCCTTGCGCTAGCAGGAGGGCACTAGATCTCTTCACATTGGACTTGTACCTCACCTCCCTTGCTGGTGGCCCGGGCATAAACGTGATGTCAGGCTGGCCCCTGCCGAATCTCTCTGTGCACTTAAGGAAATTTGGACTTCCAAGTTTGGAGGGACACCCTGCGGCTGCGGCAGCTGCAGCTTCTACACCATCCTGAGGAAGTACTCGCAGTTTCCTGTAGCAGCATCAGGGTGCCCGCAGACCCACATTCACACCGTATAGAAAACAGCCCAGCCTGCAAAATCCTGTGACCTTGTCGCGTTCTACCTTCCGACCAAGGTCTAACTCGCAGGATCTGCCTCGCAGCAGTGAACAATTGAGCTGTAGTCTAAACTCCTAGTATCCCCTGTAATAATCCCCATAATACTCCCCTTTGCAATCCCCTATAGAAGCCCCTTTACGGATGTGGCCTGCCATTGCTGCAGTGATTCAACCCCGTCTCGCATAAATTAGAGAATTGCATTGCAGCCTTGCGTGGAGCAGCATGCCACGACTTGCAACCCTGAAGCTGCATGCTCGTAGGCAACCTGCGACCTGTGAACGCTCCTTCCGAAGCGCATTTTCACTTACAGTTCTGTGAAGTCCTCATGACCCAAGTGCCCCAGAACTTGAATATGTCCCTCAAGATCTAACTCCCGATCATGTCACCTGACTTTGCGCCATGGTATAACTGAGAAGGCTGGCATGCTGCCCACATTTGCGGCTATACCTTTGAAGATTTGCATCGCGCAAAAAAGCCTGCAGTCTTTCCGGCCTTCTACCTTGCAGTCGACCTGCTGCTTCAGGCCGGCACCAGCCAAGCGCAGGGCATGCGTTTCCTAAACAGAATAGCGCAAGAGATGGGTCCAACGCCCTATAGACACAGCTCAGCAAGCCGATCCTGTGCATCGCATGCCTTCCAGATGCCATCTTCTTCCACCTGACCACTTGAACAACAAATCTTGGTGGGCTTACAATATCCGCGCCTCCCAACGTGCTATCGCTGCCGCCGTAACCTCTTGAGGCGTTGCCGCCATTGCTGTGTGGCTGCATCCCCTTTTTCTGAACTACTGATGTTCGTCCAGTGGGATAACAACCCACCGTCAGCGCATACAAGAAAGACCCCCTTGTAAAAGACTGCAGATCGTGAAAAGCTCTGATACAAAACAGCGCGGGTGCAACTTGTGAACAGAACACTAGACAAAACAATGTCAACAATCTCCAAGCCTGAGCACTGCACTTCAAGTCTTTCGCACCACGCACAGCGGGCACTTGACCTTACTAGTCATTTTCACTGCGCACGCTTAGAGGACCCAGTTTGGGCCCCCATGGTCAAAGCGTGAAACCGGGGAAATAGTGCAACTACAGCTGGCAACATCTCGTCAGATGTTAAGCGTCTGGGCATTAGCAGTCAGACAGCCGGAAGGATTCAATGTGTCGGGAGTCTAGTTTGCATCCCATTGATGATTCGCAATATCATGCCAGAACGCCCTGCACATCCCAGTCTGTCGATTCCGTTCGCTCTGCTTCGCAGAGGAGGCTCTACGATCGAAGCCTGGACGCCAGGCTTGGAAATATCGCACATTCTAGAGTCGAATAATTGAATGATATTGAACGAAAGTCAACTACATTTCAGATCATGCCGCGTTCCTTGAGGCGTTGCTTCGTCAGTGCCTAAGATTTGCCAGGGCAAACTGTGGAGCAAATGCTACGCCAAGCCAACCCTTCCCTGACCCCTTGCAAGCCGATGCACGACTTGGCAAGGGCCTGTTCACTGAGCTGAGCCAAGAACTAGATTCGCTGCTGCCGAGATGGGAAAGCGACGCACCGATCCCGTGGTTGGCCGACTCGACAGAGGCCTCGCTAAACGGAGGTCAGATGAGATTAGATTATTACGGGGGGCAGTCTTGTAGAACATGGAATTGGAACAAGAAATTGGCTCTCAGCTTCGGACATGGACATTGCGTCTTCGCTTGGAGTTGCCGGCCTCAGAGCGGCAGATGGTGATTCTTTGCGGATCCTAGGCTTGCCTGATCTGGGACGTCAGCAGCTCTGCCGAGAAGCTCACTTTGCGCGGCCTGGCTAATCGGTCCCTGCTGTATGGGGTCTCTGCCCATGCCATAGAACTAATAGTAAGAATTGTAAGTAATAATAGTAGCAGCAATAAAATCGAGGACGTCACTGCGCAGACGTCGGTGGATTGCTCGGGGTCTTCTCCCGCGCGCCTGGTGCAAGTAGCACACCTTAAGCAACTATGTGGCATGCTCGAGATCTTAAGCCAGGCACTTTGGCAGCTTGTCTCAGAACGCAGATTAGAGACCATATCAGCAAGACCTGCGCCAGACCTGAAGATTTAGGGACAGCACTACGCACATTGAGCAGCATGCGCCATTCCCAGCTCCGGGCGCTGCAGGCGACTTCTTGAACTGCGTGATTGCGGCCTTTGCATCCTTGATGCCTGAGCATGCGGCACAGTGCAGATGCCAGCAATTTCCACAAACAGCTTGGGGCATAGCGCTTCGTGTCCTCCCAGTTCTGCAAGCAGTCCTGAGGGTTCGGGATATGATGGACTGTGCATCCATATCCCAGCACGCACCTGAAGGACCCGCCGCCCTCGCTCGCGATCTCTGACCCGCTGCCTTGGTCTGACTCCACTTGATGCTTCATGGAAGGTGACGCGGAAAGATCAGGCAAAAGGCTGCACCAGCTCCTTCTGCGCTGCCAAGTGGTTGACGCGATCCATCTCCTTGCAGGAGCAGAGCCACACAAACAAGTTGCAGTCAGGTTGCCGTGCACAGCTTGGACCGCGGCATGTTCGATGGCTTTCCTGTGTTCCTTCTGGCGCCTCTTCAACTGGACCTGGCACTGGCTTTCCATAGATGCGCTTGCACGGTACTTTACCACGCAATCCCCATCCTGCTGATCCAGGTCGTCTTTGAGGTTAAGCCGTCTTTCCACCATGTAGTCCGTCACCTGACGGGCAATTCCCACCATTGCGACTTTAAGAAAAGGAAGCCCTAGCAGAAAGACTGAGCGCATCTGAGCGCTCTGCGGAAATGCTGGATTCCTTGGAGAAGTCTGGGAAACCATGTAGGGAAGCCTGCGCACCCCGGCCACCCGGCCCCTGCCCCGGCCCAACATCCTGGACTTCCCCGCATCCCGCCTGCTCCACTGACTCGCGCTTTGCGTCTCGCCGTCGCTGCTGCGCTTCACGGATCTGATCCTGGAACTGTCCCAGATGTCTGTTGATACATCTAGGAATCTAGGAGGTGGGCCTTTAACATTTCTCTATAGTCCCGCTCGATCGCGTTTCTCCAATCCAAATCCTGCGTCTGCGCTATGGAGATTCAGACCAGCATGACCGCAAACCGCCCTCCGACCTTCTTCTCCTCTTCCATACACCGCCTGCGTCAATGACAGCTGGCAGTGAAGATGACTTCAAGGCAAGCAACAGTGCCACACTTGCCTCAAGTGGTTCTGCCAGAGCTCTCTCCTTAGCACTTTGGGGTGAATGCGCCAATGGAACCAAAGAAGTGCCAAAGGGGCAAGCAAGGAAGCTTTGGCTTGGCTTTCACACCATGCAGGGCGCAATTTGGCCAAGGCCACCCACGCAAGTGGCTGCGCAGGTCACAGCTTCCAAGGTGAGACTTGAGAGCGCTGCAGCTGTCAAACGCAAGCCCGCTGCTTGCTGAGCGGCTATTCCTTTGCTTGATGACGCGCTCTCCACCATCCTAGCCGAGCGGCTCTGCTTCAGATCTTCGTCTCGGCATCGACGGATTGGGCCCTACACTTGTGGCAATGCGCCGGAAGATCAAACTGAACTGGCCTGCATTTTTGCAGACAGTCCGTCGGCCACGTGGCTCCAACTTAGTCGCCGGCGCATAATAACCAGGCCCAGGGGCACAGCCCGCAGCTTTAGAAGCTCGGACATCCTCTGCTGGCTTGCCTCTTCTCTGCGACCAGGCAGGTGAAGACATCCAGTGGACTCTCGCCGCAGTTTCAAGGCCATCCAGTGGCTGGTACTGCCCTGGCCCAACCGGATTGAACCAAAGCTTCATGTTGCCAGGATTCCGTACACCTTTTAGAACACCCGACTCGTCATACCTTGGATTCTCGCCAAAAGTGCACCTTGGCTTCGGAGTGAGCGAATCTCAGGAGGTGCTAAGCATGAGAAAATTTCAGGCTGGGCCCAACAAAAAACGTCTTGTGCACTGCAGGGGGCCGCTTCTATTTGGGACTAGTTCTGCTGGAGGCGCGAGCACATGCCTGGACTAGGTGATGCTACAACGCTTTTCTTCCTCGTTAGCGGAATGCACGAGCTGACCTCAACTGCGTCAAGCATCCGCGGGGCTTTACGGAATCTTGCGTCCACATCCTTCCGCACTTCACTGGTGATGTCATTGACGAAGTCACGATCAGCCTTGTACTGGCCGGGCTGGATGTTGGATGCGGCTGTCTTGTGCAGGAGACCTGAATCCTGAGCGTGGCAGGTTTTGCAGCCGGCACAGCGCGCATTGCATGTTCACAGCGCGTTGTAGGTTGCACAGACGCAGTTCAAAATCTCTCTTTTGCACGAGGCAGATGGCAGAGTCGAAAGTGTTCGGCGTGTGTACCGCCTTTAAGGATTTCTTATACAGACTTTCTACAGCCAAGGACGTTCCCTCAGCGGCTCTGTCAAAACTCACTGATTTCACACGGTTCAACTCATTGGGGTCATTGAAATCCTAAGAATCTCAGTGCCCTCAGCCGTGAGCCTTGTCGCCCAGCCGATGTCGGAAGATCCCTTCACCCGGACCTTCACCCTAGTGTCGCCGTTGGCACTCTTCTGGTTCCATTCCAAGATCTCCACCTTTTCGCCGGGAGTAAGTTCACGAACTGTTGCACTCTCCTCGAGCTCACTGTTCAGCGGAGTTTCTCTAAGCACGTCCAGGTTCCCTTCGCTAGGGACTAGAAAGGAAGTGCCACTACTCCCTGTGATGGTGGCCCAGCCCTCAGCGGCATCCATGACTGCACGGCACTTTGCCCGTGGAACTCCAGGATTCTTCTCTTCTGCGGGGCCCTCCAGAATCTCCACCAGCTCTCGTGGATCCAAACGCCGCAAGGCTGAACCTTCCTCCAGCGCCTCGTGCTCTGTCATGACCGTCTCGGCCACCACCAGGTAATAGCATCTAGAAGCCAAGACCAACATCTCTTTGCTGATGACGCCAGTGCCCAGATCATAGTAGCCGAAGGCTTTGTCCATCTTGTCTGCATCTAGCTGACAACCATCAGCCTGCAGGAAGGATGTGAAGTCTGAGAGGTTTACCGCGCCGTCACCATCCTTGTCGACAGTCTTGAAAAGATCCTCCACACCCATCTTTTTGGCCCGAAGACGTTTGCTGACCTCTGCCCTGGCATTCAAGAGCTCCGTGGCCTCTAACTTTTCCAGGTACTTCTGGCCCCGCTCCATTGCCAGCTTGGTCTGCATCAATCGGGTATCCATCTGCAATACCTTGACATCGACCTTGCGAATCTCGGTCTGCACCCATTGCTTGACATCCTCATCTGCGGAGTTTGCCAGGTCGGTCAGGCGCGTGCGGACGTCAGACAGCTCAGTCTGAGCATCATTGAGAGCAGCGGCAGCCGCCTCGTTTGCTGAAGCAACCTCTTCTCTGCCTGGGTTCCCCTTGAGGTACTCCGTTGACAGGTGCTCAGCTTTGCCTGCCTCTTCTGCCTTCGTCACTGCAGGCTCTGCATCAGCAAGAGTGTCAACCACCTTCTGGATGTCTGCCTCGATAACTTTTTTCTTGGCCTCCAGAGCCAACCTCTTCTGCTCCGCCTCTCGGCGCCTGGCCATGGAGGCCTCTTCTTCTCGGGCTATGCCCACAGCTACCTTCACGCGCTGGAAGCGTGTCCGCGCCACGCCCTTGCCACCATCACTGTGCTTCTTCAAAATGGTGCTGGCCGCCTCCTTGGATAGCGGGAAGCGGAACTCACCTTTGGCATAGGCGACGATGTCATCAGCGCTCAGGAAACCATCCTTCGCTGAGTTGTACTTGTCAAAGGCGGAGGTGCGCTTGGCAAAAACCTTCATGGCATGAGTTTTTCTGACAGCCTTGTCGATCATTTCTTTGGCTGAGGTAGTTGATGACACAACTATCTTGTAGCACTCTTGTATGCGCGTTTGGAGCTTCAGCTGCTCTTCTCGAAGCTGAGCCAGGTAAGGTGGCTTCACTGCATCGATGCTCATCCTCCGCTCTACGATGAAGGTTGAACACACCTTGCAGGAGGCCTTGGCTGACACTGAAACGGCGCTGACTGACTTGCCCGCCTCGCGTGCTTCATCCTCGCTCATAGACTTGGACTCCAGGACCGGAGCCGCAGTTGTCTTCAGGCTGGCTGTGTCTTGCTCTGCCTTCTCAACCAAGCCCCCGAGCTCTGCGAGGATGCGCTTGGCTTCTTCCATGCGCTCTTGGTTCTGTCGCTCCTCCTCTGCTCGGTGTTGCTTGATTTGCTCCACGCGCATTTGTGCGGCTTGAATGTGCTGCATCGCCTCAGCCTTTACAACCTCAGCCTGGCTTCCACACTTGGGCAGCTCTTGCATGACCATCTTCTCAACCTCATCCTTAATGTGGTCAAAGTTCTCAGGGGTCACGGCTGCGAGCTTCTGAAGGATGGCTTGGCAGTTCATCACACCTTGTTGCTCTGCCCGGCGCTGTTCCTCCTGCCGGCGCCTGGCCATTTCATCATCCCGCTGCTTTTGCTGGAGGTACTGCTGCTGCTGCATTTGTTGCTGATACTGTTGCTGATATTGCTGTTGGTAAGCCTGGCCATACCCTTGCTGTCCATATGCCTGCTGGTAGGCCTGGCTGTAGCCCTGTGCACCAGAGCTTATAACAAAGGAAGGGTCTACCGAACCGTCGTAGGGGACACGCCAACCAGTTGACGGAGGCTGAGCACTGCGCTCACTGTTGTAAGCCCACACTTGGTCCCCTCCTACTTTGGGACCAAACCACCAGCCGCAAAAATTGGCGCCATCACGCTCATCCCAAAAGTAAATCAGGACATCCAGCGTGGGATTGTTGGCTACAGGCTCGTTCTTTTTGTACACGGGACGGCCATGGTTCTCTGTCTGCAAGGAAAAAGTGCCTCGCACGATGTTCCCGACCGTTGCATCGGCGCAGCCAGTGACTGTCAAGGCACCCGAGCCGGCTTGTTGCTGGCTGGCCTGCTGGGCCTGCTGGGCCTGAGCCTGCTGAGCCTGCTGGTACTGTGAGTACTGAGGCTGTTGGTACTGCTGGTACTGCTGGTACTGTTGCTGTTGCATCTGTTGCTGCTGGTACTGCTGCTGGTACTGTTGTTGGTACTGTTGCTGCTGCTCTGCCGTCATCTGCATTTGCGGGTACCCCTGCTGCTGCATGCCGTAGCCCGGCATCATGTAGCTCGCCATGGCGGCGCCCTACCACCTATGGGTCAGTCCCTATTGCTCACTAAGCCACAATTGCTGGCATGCAGCAAGCTTTCAGACTGCACATGACTGCACACAGACAAGTACTGGCACGCTTGATTTCTGAAGCAGAAGTCACAAGCTCACGGCGCTCACAGGTCCCCAAGAAAATGCAGCCAAAGCACACTGGCACTCCGATTGAAAGTCCACTCCGGGGCACGTCTCTGGTCCCCCAGCTTATCCAAGAATCTGTCAGGGGAAGTGCTTCTGCGAGTTTGCCATGCGCATTTCTGCTTGAAAGCCTAGCTGACCTGGAATACGCGAGCTGCGAGCAGGGTGGAAAAAGCGGCGTCTTGGCATGTTTCGTCGATTTCGGGACACGCTTGCCACCGCTACCATCAGTTGCCATTGCGGTCTTTCCGACAACCTGTAACCAACTGACCGTGTTAGTTAGACATGCTACATGGCGCCGCATGGCCCTCCTTCCAAGTGAGACATTGTGCATCTGCGCGGTTCATGGATGTTGGCTCGTCTGGTCATGGTGGGCTCGGGTCCCGTGCTGCAAGCTGAACCATACGTACAGCTGGTCAACTCAAAACATTGCAGCACTTGTGTTCAGCTGTTACCGGGGGCATCACTGCTGCACAGCCTCCTCGGCTTCTTCCGAAATGTCTGCAAGGTGGCGGTCCCTCGCCTTTGTGACTGGATGAACAACGTCAGCTTTCGTAGACTCCGAATTTGCACCTCCCGCTGGGCAAGTTCCTCTTTGGAAATGCCACTGCCCACGGCACTTGCAGCCTAAGTAAAACAATTGAAACATCAACCCATTTAAATGTTTGAAATTTCAAACATAGGGTCAATGTCCCCAAGTGTTGGTCCGAGAGTGACTCAGGCTGAATCTGCCGTTCCTGTCGAGTTGAAGCCATCTTGGAAGCCTCCCAAATCGGTCGCCTGAGCATTCCAAACGCAACCGAACGGGAGCCTTTGAGCCTACTTTTTCCGCCTTCACCGTACCGCGGAACTGATTGGAATCCACTGTCAGAGACCTGGCGCTCCAAAGCAGTAGATGTGGAAGGCGTATGCAGATCCAAAGGAGGGTCTGGGAGCCGAGCAGAACATCTGCCGGCGGCGCAAAGGTATTCACAGGCCGGCTTTGCCTTGTTCTTGCACTGTGAAGTCAACTGCACCTGTCCTGTCGTTTCCGTGGCTGAGCTCAAAACGGCGCATCAGGCGGTGCTTGCAGGCCCTCGTTTGCGTACAAGTCCTGAGGCTGCACCATGTTGCCCCCACTGTCTCTGACATTCTGATATATCCTTCACCCCTTCCCGTCCATTAAGCACCCAGCCGCTGAAAAGCTAAATGTGACCACGCGATGGGAGGAGCGAAGCGTGCCGACACCCATCTCGATGCTGATCTCACGGAGGCTGGCACATCGGAACTTGCAGGTTGTGCGCCACACAGGCATGCCTCTCGCCCTGAAGCAATTGCCTTAAAGAGCAGCGCAGTCCGCAGCTTTAAGCTTCTGAGCTTCTGGTTTCAAGGGCCGGGCCTCGGTGAGCTGCTGCATGATCGCCCGAAGGCCTTGCTTATGACAGGCTGGAGATGAAGCGAGTTACATTCGAAGCCTTTGACTCGTGAACTGACTTGTCGAAGTGTGCTTTTTGCGTCTCCCTGTGGCAAGCCGCAGCTGAGCGTCAGCGCCTTGGCAACAGTCTCATGCTGGAGGCTCCGCACCCAAAAGCCGGAGTAACACCGGCAAATGAGCTCGGGAATCCCTCGTTGACAGCGCTTCAGGTCCTGATCTCGAGCTGTACCTTGTGGGGTTTTGTGAGCACCTCTTACCGCAGAGCGTCAGAGGATGTCAGAGGTCGGAGGATCGACGCAATGAAGCCTGCAAGAGAAGACTTCAGACAGCGTCTGATGCGGAACAATTGACACCAGACCATGCCTGCCCAAGCGTGGTGTCAATCAACTCATCAAGCTCTTGAAAGTGCTTCAAACCTTCCTGCGCGAGAGGCAGCCTAGGGCAGGCCGCTCAGGGCCGAAGCCAGCAGTCCTAATGAGTCCTCCTTCGTCTTCAAGCCCTTTCGACCTTGTGCTGCGCCCAGCAACACGCCAAGCACCTCCGGCACAGCATTAGACATCGGGTAAAGCCACTCAGAATCTGTGCCTCGTTGCGGTGCACGTTCTCGCCACCAGCGTTTGCAGAAGCAAGCAACGCATCCCAAGCATCAAAGTCGGCATACTTGTAGGCAAAGTGGAGCCTTGATCGGTGACCATTTCTTCGCAAGTTTGCAGCGAGCACTTCAGCAAACTGCGTGATCTCCAGTCTACACGCACGAAGCTTTTTCCAAACTTCAGCAGTTCGGGTATATGGCTCAGCAACCGCCGAATGTCAGGGCCTCAGAGATTGATTCAACAGGCAAGCTTGTGAGATTAAGTGGGGAGTTTCCCTAAATGGAGGCCCCAATACACTATAATTCTAATTCTTGGGACCTCCCAAAAAAGATCCCCAATGTTTGGAAACCCCCAAATCAACTCCGAAACCCTACTCTCTAAACCGAAACCCCACAGATCCCTGTACACCCCTATGCAACCCCTGGGTATTCCGCATGACCCTAAGCCCTAAACCATCTGAAGCCTAATGTAGAAGCTGGTGCAGCTAAGGCACAGCAGCCCCCCGTAAATGCTGGGCAAAGCCGGCGCTCTGTGTTGGAAGCGACCTGGCTTTCCAGATATGAACTTTAGACTATAGTCTAAACTCCTTACTGGGGGTTCTATAGGGGATTATATAGGGGAGTATTATGGGGGTCATGAAGGGGGATACAGGGCTTGTTGGGGTAAATTCGGCTTGTGTGGGAGATGTATAGGTTGGTATCAAGGGAGGACTGCGGGGCAAAGTCAAACAGGTTTGCTAATCTTGCCTGGAATGTCTTGCTATGAGGATTGAGATTGACCCGGAACATGTACCGCGGCACTTGAAGAAACTTCGCTTCACTAGCACATGTCTCATATGGTCATTCTTCTCAACTGCCGTAAAACAATCACACCAGCTGAGGCACTGCACACATCGAGGATATCTGCTTCTTCCCAACTGTCTTGTCGAAGCGCTCGTTGCTCTCTCGACGAAAATGTGCCTGCAAGACTGTCAACAAGGTTAAATTTGCGGTTTTGAAGCGGATTGCACCTCTTGCTCGGCTGCGATGCCGGCAACAGCCTCTAGCAAGGGCTCCGAGGAGGACAGTGCCCGCAGGGCCAAGGCTGGACAGCCCCCAAGCCTTGCCACAATTGCCACACTTGCCACACACCACAAACTGCGCCAACATGGATGTGGACTGCTTTGTCATGCGTTGCCATGCTATTTCGCCGTGTAGCGAATGACTTAGCTGAGGGCCGTGCCAGGGTGAGATGTCAAAAAGAACTCGATGGGCCTGTTGGCATCATGATCATGAGCCCTGAACCCGGCAGCACATCCGGCAGCCACTCGGACTGCCTTTGGGTCGTGCCTCAGCGGCAGCGACATCGCTGAGGGCCCCCGCAGCGGCGCGCTCCGCCGCAGAGCGGTACTTGGCCTTGAGGTGAAGACCGAGGAAATGCCAGGCTTCTGAATTCCTAACTTCGACATGACTCGCAGCCAAAGCAGTTGTTCGCCCTGTTGGGAATTTCAACTCTTGTTATTGCAGGCACGACACAAAGGCCACTCTCAGCACCGCTTCGCATCTAACTGCGCTGCCATCACAGTGTGGCATCACTTCCTCGCAGGAAGGTTTTGTTAGCAACAACTAAAGGCCACAGGACGATCGCAATGAAGTTGTGAAGCTCGCGTCCCGAGCCCCGAGGCATCAGGTTCATCTGCACAATGCCTTTTTTATAAGAGGACTAACTTGCGCAATAATCACATTGCTAAGGCTGCTAAGGGAACTGGGCTTGTGGCAGGAGTTCCAAGGTCAACTGGCGCGATTTTCTTGGATGAGAGATACGTGAGCCGTGGCCAAAAGACTTTTGAATAGCGTTGCGCTATCGCCCGCGCCTATCGCAAACTGACGCGACCCGAGGAATAGCTGACGCAGACGCATCTTTGCCATCACTGTCGTGGGCTATCGCACACCATAACAGCTGACGCGGCCATACGCAGCCAATCTTTGTTTTACAGCTTACGTTAACCCTCGTATGAATTTGCACATGGGAGGCCTTTGCCGCTGCTCACGTGTGCCTCTGCAAGGTGAGCCGCACCACAGTTCAGTAGCATCAGCATTGTGGCAAGAAGGTGCTAAGAACCACAACTGCAGTGACTACAGTGTGGAGCATGAATCCCTGCTAGCTTGGTCTCACACATCGAGCGGCCTGCACATCTCCGAGCAGGAAGCCACTGGCCAGCAACTGCTCTATCGCTGTACTTTGGCGCTTCTGCAGTTCCTGGTTTAGCATATTCTGGCGTAGCTGGAACCTCAGTTGCTCACAGGATATGAAAAAAACAAGTCAACTCCGCGTCTGACCATCACATTGCAGGCAAAGTGCGCCTGCTCCGCACACGAACAGAGTCGACGCCTCTTCTCAGGCGTACCCAGTCTCTGGAGACGCTTCCGGCGCTGCGCGGATTGTGCAGACACGTCTTCAGAGCTGCGAAGCAACTGTAGGAGATCAGCATCTACCGCAGGCAATGTTTTGAGAGCCTCCATTTCTGTCAAGTCTGGACACCTTCGCAGCTCGCGAGCCAGATGCCAGTCTGCGGGGAAGCCATGACATGGAGAACACAAGATGTCCTCAACGGCTTCAGCGGTTTGCTGGGCTTGACATGGGGCCGGGAAGGCTGGGTCATGCCCCTTTGGCAGGTAGCACAATGACCCAAGCTGCAAGCCAAAGTGGGACTCGTCGATGGTGAAGAAACGGGAGCCCGCGGCACCAGGTGCAAGCAACTCCCAGGCCAGAGAAGACTCGGCCACTCTTTTCGAGTCCTTGCAGACCCGGATTCGGAACGTGGAGTTCAGAGACAGCAGCCACAAGAAGTTGCGGTCGCAGAAGTCAGGGCAAGTTATTGACAGCTTCGTCCCTCTGCGTGGATCACGCTCTCCACCGGTTTCCGGTGAGCAAACGGCCTGCATCGGACCTATTCGGTTTGTAAACTCGACTGGATGCTCTTTGGCATGAAATAAGATGCCCAAGTCGAACCCTATGGGAGAGCTGCTGTGCGAGAAGAGAACGAGATGGCCTGCCATAAGGCTGTTTGCAAGAAGCAGCCATTCAGTCGCTATGTCAGGCCAAGTTGCCATGGTAGAGGTCCCAACCTGTCCACTGAGAGCATGACAGCGCATGACCTGACCTCTGAGAACTTGACGTAAACTAAGCTCCAGGCCAGACAAGGACAGATGCGCTGCCTCTGCGACCTCTGAGAAGAGCGTCGCAAGGAAAGCCGCGACTTTGGGGGAGGAGAGGTGCAGCGCATGGTCGCTGCCCAGGTATGGCCTATAGCACAGCAGCAGCCCATAGCGGCCCGCAATACGGCAAAACGGGAAAAGACAAACGATACAAGTTTGCTAGGTCCAGCGAAGGGTCTGCTGCAGCTCTGACACCTTGGCCTCCTCTTCGAAAGCAAGTGAAAAGCACAACCTTTTCGCATGCCCTCATGTGATATCCTCGCTCCCTTTTTTCACTATACTGATTGAGGCAATCCCGACAAAGTCGCGCAGAGTGCCTGGCTGATGCATTGGCTAACTCATTTGGTGCCGGCTCTAAGGCACTTCTGGAGATGTTTGAGCTTTCTGGGAACCTCGCGATGGCCACTGCTGATAGATCACTCTAAGCTTGAACACCTCCATCTCAGCACGTCTACCACTACACGGAAGAGGCGTTTGCCCTTCGCAGAAAGTCTGTACAGCAAATGCAGGCTGCCATTGCAGGCCTTAGACATTTATCTGCCTCCTTCTTGTGGGACTGGCTCCGAAGGTTGCTCTGGCCACCGCAGCTGTTTGATGCTGCAGCAAGGGGATCTTCGGGGGTGGCGGATCCGTTTTAGGAAACCAAGGGATGGCAATCGGTGCCCGCACTGCCACTGCGCGCCACTCCGCGACTCCATCCCGACCCTGACCATCGCGACATGGCACCAAGGGAGTCATGGGAGATGGAGGGGTTGCACACACTGGTGCAAGCTTTAGCTGCACTGGCCGCATACCCGCACCAGGAGGCAACAAGAAACTGGGTGCAGGTGAACATGTGCCACCTGGCCTTCCACCGAAAGTACTCATGTAAGCTGCCTTTTCTGGTATACCATCGTGGCAGCTTCGAACCCCTTCCACTCTGGCAGCTGGCACACATGGGCTCCCTGCAGCAGGTGGAGGGAAGTGCGGGCTTCGCATTCCAGGCTGACATTGCCATGGTACAGGGGGAGAGCGCACTGCCATAGAGCCCCCCGTTGCATAGTGGCCTGCTTCCTGCGCAACCTCTTCTTGCTTAACTTGCCAATTGCAATTGCCTTGAGCTTGCTGGGGGGTCGCCACTGGAGATACTGACCGAAGGACAGCCCGTGTTTGCGGAACCGGCGATCTGCGGAGCCACTGGTCAGGACTGGGTGGAGCTGACAGAGGCTTGCTCAAAAGCTGGTTGCTCACGTTCAAGTGAGTCTCTTGCAGCACCCGTCTTGCACCTAGCACTGGTGAAACCATTGGACTTTTTGGAGGGGCTGTTTGCACGTAGGACTTTACAGCCTTCGTCGCTGGAGGCTTCGGGGACATTTCTAACCCCATGCGCGGACTGGCACGTTCAAGGGATTCGTGCCGAGCAGGAAGCCTCAAGCTGCGCGCTGTGCGCACTAATGGCCCAACTTCTTTCCTGGCCGCACGGCACCTCTTCGCAGAAGCACTGCGCTGTATTCCGGTCTTGTCGCGCATAAGCTGGAGCGACTTTCGGACATCCCCTCCAGAGGAAGCAGCATCGCTACTCGACTTCTCTGGAGCCGTATGCTCCTCTGAGTTCTTGGATGTAGCCAAGGCGGATGACCTGGCAGCTGCCTTCGCTGCAGGTACCTTTTTTGTTGCGCTCCCAGGATCGTCTCCGCGTCCTCGGGCCAGGTGCACACACAATGCAAGCATATCTATGTTTGCCCGAGCTATGCCGCGTCGGCATTTGATGAATCAATGAAACCTTCTGTCCTTCACGACCATCCGCAAGACCATTTCTCCTGCAAGGCACACAAGTTTCTGCGACTGTAGAAGGACCAGCGAACATGTCGCCCAAGCCGCTGGGTCCTTTCACTTGACAACTTGATGCCGCGGAGGAAGTCCCGCGAGGCCTGGGACGCTAAGAGGGTCTTGTTTCAGGCGTTGAGCTGATGCTATGACCAAGGCTGAGCTGTGGCACCCTTGGGCTCACTTTGACCGCAGCAGTTACGGGCTGACCACTCTGCTTCGCCAGCTGCCCCTTGTCGAATACTTGTTTAATCGGTCACATGGGCAAAGAAGGACTGTCTCTCCATGAAGCAAGCATGCTACAAATGAAGCCTTGAGGTACTCCATAGCAGCATCTGCCCCGAGCCTTGCTGCTGAAGAGTTGCCGGAAAAAGTACAATTCAGCTGAAGCTAGGAAACCACTAAGGATTGTGTCGCGGACAAGGAGCGAGGCCTTAGGCTTCTGGCGCCTCGCCAGTCCTACAGATTTCTCCTTCTTCTCCTTGAGATATTGCATGACCCCATCCTCATTGTCCTACATGGACGGTTCACGGCCACCCACACCAACCTCACCATCATCAGCAGTTCACCCTCCAGTCCTCCACTACGGCCATGACAGGAACCGCAAGGGGATACTAATGAGTCTGCAGTCTACAACAGTGAGCCATACCTTTGTTCCTACCTGCACGTCCTGTGATTCCTCCAGTACACGTGATAGCTGTCATGTCTGACATGTCCGAGGCATGAAAGGAAAGCAACTTCATCCTGCTTGAGCCATGCAGAGGCAACCAGGGCGCAGGCTTGCATGCGTGCAGTGTTGCACAAGGAACCGCAACAAAGCTACCGCCAACATTCAGAGCTGTCCTCCTCGAAAAGGTCTGCTGCGGCATCCTGCTGTAACACTAGGCACCAGGTGGCCAAGAGTGCAGCACGCCATTCAGGCAGAACACAAGGCAGTCTGGGATGCAAGTCATACAAATTGTCAGCCTACGCCCTAAGGGGACCGTATCGCAACTCACCAATGATCAATCGAGCTTCGCACAGATCACCACCAGAAGCCGAAAACTGCAAGTAGTTCGACAGCTCCTTGGCAAGGTCTACCCACCCCATCAGCTATGGGAATCTTGTCACAGCATGCTGCAAAAACTGTCTGAAAAGTAGCTCCTCTGGCACGGGCAAGCCATGTTGCAGAAGCTGTTCTACATCCTGGCGGCTGCCGAAGCCAACAGCCTATATAACCCACTATAGTGGTGTCCATTTTCTTTATTCCCTATATCATGACAAAATTACCCCCAGGGTTCTCCACAAACACTCACTTTCCATTTCATGTCCATGTTCTTTTCCGTTTGATTCTCCATTATAGGGGTATACATAACCCTAAACCTCAAACCCAAAATTAAATCCCAACATAGTAACTTAAATTCAGTTCCTTAACCTTAAACCCTATATATCCCTATATATATCCCTACATACCCGTATAATGGCATTTTCCGGCCTCTGAGCCCTTGTAAGCCAGGCTTACCAGCTGCTCAGCAGCTCCAGTCAAGCACGTTGCCATCCCAGGGTTGCCATAAACAGTCTGCAGACCGGCCTAGTAGATCCCTGCATAGGGATTATATGGGGAATATATGTATATATATGTATGTATATAGAGGACTATATAGGGATTATATATAGAGAGAATTATATAAGGAGTATATATATAAATGGAGGATTATATAGGGATTATATATATATATATGTATATAGAGGATTGTATAAGGAATATATATAGAGAGAGAGAGAGAATAAGGAATAAACGTACATATAAAGAGATTTATGTCATTATAAGAATACTGGGAAAGAAAATGAAAGCTACTATGCTATGGTATAATATATTGAGGTTGTTATAATAGCTAGTTCAAGCTGTCCATTATCGCTCCACTGGACATGAGCTACTGTATCAGAAGCTGCTTGAACCAAAGGTGCACGCGAGACGCTCCATCCTTCACAGCCCACCTCTCAGCCTTCAGGCAGAAAATCCTCAGGCAGGCACAGCGCAGGGAACGAGCCACCAATGTAGCAGGCAACAACCTCATAGGCAGCTTCTCACATGTCTTCCAAGGCGTATACAGCTTGCCTCACACTGCCTCAATGTTGCAGCTTGGTCTTAGGTTGGCTTCGACTCGAGATCCCAGAGCCACATTTCTACCAGCCTAGAGCTCATAATCCACCAAGGGGCTGGATCCGTTTTGCCGCGCTTGCGGACTGACTCGGCCAAATCACTCCCATACGCCTTGCGCACAGAAAAATCAGAGCATTGGAATACAGCTGCTGTGCGCAAGCCTCCATTGCTGTCTTTGCAGCTGCCTTGTCCAAGGGCAACCCATGAAGCACCTCCACGAGTCTCGAAGATGGCGTCAACTGCAACCGTGTCTACTTTGAATGTTGGTAAGTCCGCCTGGTCAAGCATATGCACAACAGCCCGGACAAACTCAGGCAGCACCTGCGCAGACACACATGCCTGCGGAGCCGTGCAACAGTGTCCCTGGACATGACTACGAGTCAACATCAGCAGCATTCACATCTTGATTGCTACAGGTGGCACCTGGGAGGAGCGTGTGACAGCCAGCGCTTCTAGAGCTGACGCAGTGGCAGCGCTCACGCCATGCCCTTGAACAAATGCCAGCAAAGCGGCCACACTGGGAAGCACCAAGCCATCAATCGTGTCGACGTTGTGCCCGTCATTGTCGGGACACTCCTTTGGGTTGATCCCTGCCCGCCATTTCTGGAAAAACATCCTGTGACATGTGGACGCATAGGTGTCGTTGTGGGAGCCAGGCGTCGTCATGAAATCGATGTAGCGCTGGCGAAAATCATCTGCAGAGAATCGGCCTGTGTCTTTGAAGCTCCGCAGCAGAACCTGCACCAGGGAAGCTTCCAATGTGTTCTCCCCTGCATCCAAGGTATGGTGGTAGTGAAACTGGCCGCCCCGTCGCCAGTACTCTTTCTTGTCATGCAGAATGATTCCGCCGACTACATCTCCTTCATCGCTCCCTCGGCCGCCTCCTCCCGTGTTGCTCAGCTGCATAATGGAGTCCGGGTACGGATGAACGGACCGCTGGAAGCCGGACAACAGTTTGCCGCCGAAGTCATCACGGATCTGGTCCGGCCCTCCGTAGTACCAGTGCCTCTGTTGCAACCACAAGATGAAGGCACAGAGGAGCAGAAGTTATGACTGAAGCCATGTTCTATGACTCGGCGCACTGGCATTGCCAGAGCATCGCCAGCGAAAAGGCCCCACAATGCTCCTGCAGCCCTTTCCGAGACAGTCATTGGCATCTCGGTGAAGCCCAAAGCAGGAGCCTCAGTTGGAAACCATAAAGGGTGTGAGAGGAAACCCTTTAAAGGCTTTAAGGTTGGAGAGCTGCCTTTCATGGTATCGGCTCGGAAAGCTTACCTTGCAGACAAAAGGTGATGCCACAGCAGGAAGAGAAGAACGGCAATTAGAAGCCTCTTCCTCGGCCTGCTCCTGATGTATCCTGATGTCTGTGACTGGCTGTCATCCGCATGGCTCCTGGCTCCTTGACTTTTATGAGATAGACGGGGCATGGG
>CAJNIZ010039779.1:24953-44832 GCA_905231905.1 Symbiodinium pilosum | reverse complement strand
CCACAACCACCACCGTCACCGCCATCACCGCCATCACCGCCATCACCACAACCGCCACCACCAACACCAGCAGCAGCAGCAGCAGCAGCAGCACCAGCACCAGCACCAGCCCCACCGCCGCCGCCGCCGCCGCCGCCCCTACCCCGCATTGAAGCCGTCTCATTTCATGCTGATGTCCTTGGACTTCATTTGTCGTGATGCAGGGAATAAGCACACTCCTTGGTGCCGCGCTGTCCGCTTCACTTTGTCTGATTCGACTAGACATTCAGGCGCGGCCATAAGACCGACTCAACAGTACTGATTGGGTGAGAAATTCCAAGGTCAGGTCCCAGCTGTCCTCTCTTGGTGGCTTGTTGTTTTCTTTGTTTCAGTTGTGTCCTTCCCCTTCTTAAGCCCGGCCCGCCAGTCGGCTCGCGAACCTGATAATCAAGCAAGACGCGTCGAGCCTCCCAAGCCTCAGGTTGAAGCTATATAAAAATATACTATAATACACTGTAATGTACTATAGTATACTATAGACTGTCCAAGTCTTGGCACCATGGGGCACATCTCTAAAATCTGAAGGATCTCATCGGGAATTCCTCACGCTTCAAGGGCACGAACAGTATCGCCATCGGCCTAAAACCAGATCACGGCCCCTGGTTATAGGCAAGGCTACCCCTGGCAGACTTGCAAGTGAGTTTTTTCTCCAACATGACTAAAAACTGAATCTGTCAGTCTTTCTCCCTAATTTCAAATTCAGCTCTACTAAGCCTCTGTGGCAGAAAGGTGCAGAAGCGCATCGCAAAGCCCAAAGAATCCAACTTGGACATGTCAGTATGAAGCGAGCATAAATCGGATGGCATCACAAACGCCCTACACCTACGGTAGAAGCCAAGTTGCCTTTGGCTGCCGGCTTTAGGTCGGCTGCTGCGTCCAACATGGCACAGCTGCGTTCTTCACAGTGTCCATCCTTGGGTTGGAGGCAGCTGGTGAGGGGCAATCAGCGGACTTCAAGACAGGCACGTGTCAGTGTGAGGGCCACCAGCGACGAGGTCTCGGGCTGGCACCGCATCACACGACTTTGCCATGCAGAACTTGCCATCCTCTGCCTTCACCTCAGTCCAGCATATCCAGCAGCAGGTATGGCGACACGTGCTGATTTCAGCTCAGCTTGCCTTGCCCTCAACCACGCTCAGGAGGCTCGCCCCGAGCAACAAGGCAAAGGCCTCAATGTCAATACAGCTGAGAAACATTTCACCAGCATGCAGCGTGCGAAGCACAACCTAGGCTTTCCGATGAGGCACAGCATTCGCCATGCGGGCCGCCATGGCTGCCTACCCCTTGGGCCAATATCTTTGCAGCGGTGCCGGCTGCATACAGCTGTTTTGATGAAGACCTGCAACACATCACTTCGATGTTACTTATCCAGCACTGGGCGTGCCACGCATCATCGGACTGTCGCACGGCCTGGAGACACCCGAGGCGAACAGCGGCCACACACGAGGAGAACAGCCGGACATGTAGACTGGCAAGTGCTCGGCCCCAAGGTCTGGATCATCAAAATCCACCTTTAACCAAGCCTCAGCAAGGTCATCTGAGACAAAGCCACGGGCTGGCATTCAAATAAGCAAGCTCCTGGCGCAATAATGAAGTAAAATTATCCACCCGACATGCTCGCCGTGCGGAGGCTATGTGCTGCATACACAGGAAAACCCACTGTCTGTCAGATTGTTGAGGATGCCGGGGTCATGACCCTGTCGGTTGGAGCCTGATGCTGCTTGAGCTGCATTGGGACCTTGGACGCTCAGCTCCGTTGCATCTTTCATCGGACTAACCCAAGAAGTTCTGCGCCTTGAAAATGGATCCTATCAACATGACGAGGAACTTCAAGCTAGGGTCCCGTGCTAGGATCTGCGCATCGTGATATAGGGGCACATCCTGAATTGTTTAGACATCTTCAGAACAAGAGCCATGCAACACCAATCAGGAGGCCTTATCCTTCTTGGTCTGAACCTGAGCGAGAAGAAGTGTTTCCCAAAACAGCACTCAAGATTCACAGACTGATCGTCTGGCATATATCTTTTTCAGCTAGTCTCCTGGGCGCATCATGCCAGAAAGATTATTCGGCCAAACAATGGGTTTGAATATCATTTTCTCGCAAGATCGTCAGGAGTCTCACCAGCATTGTTGCGCAAGACACTTGAGGCCCCATGGGCAAGCAGGGCAGCTGCAGCCTCCTTCCTCCCATGAACTTGAGCACAATGAAGTGGTGAACACCCGTCCTTTGCACGCAGTACATTGGCACTGCAACGTGCCTGCAGCAGAAGAGTGACAAGCCTGGCATGACCGGCGTTTGCATAGCCAAAGAGCAAGCTGTCCTTTACATCCTGGCACATGCCCTCAGAGAGCGCCGTGGTAAGAGCACAGCCGCTAAGATCATCATCTTGGAGGCGCAGAAGGCGCCGCTTCTGGGCAGAGGCAGAAAGGCCAGCGTCCGATTGCGCTGGTAGTATTTCACGAAGGGCTCGAATGGCATTGATTGTAGCTGACATACCCGACTGCCCGAAGTGGAAGTCCTTGCCCACAGCTCTATAAGCCGCGTCTTTGCCAAGCGAAAGCCGAGCACACTCCAGCAGCACATGACCCTGTTCCCGCAAGGCTCTCAACTCGGGAGCGCCTGGTATTCCCAATGGCTCCTTGGTTCCCTTTTTCGCTTGTTCGCTTGAGGCGCACGAGGTGCAGTGCCAAACAGCGTCCCCGGCGGACAAGAATCGAAATCCTGTTTGTGCAAATTCTCCACAGGCTGGACAAGTGTAGCGTAGCTCCAACCGACTACGCCCGTCAGTTGCGAAAAGGTCCATTTTCTTGCCACAGAAGCACCAAACTTCCCAACCTTCGGGAGTCGATTGGGGTCGACGTGCCAGGCCATCAGTCTCTGCGAGTTTGCAAAAGTCGCCAGTTGGAGCACACCAGTGGAAGTCCAAAGCAGAGTCATTGGCGCGAAAGTGAATAGGCTTTTCCTGGTCAGACTGGTAAGCAACTTCCCTTTCAACATGTTGCTTCACAAGTAACATTTGCCAACACTAACAGTAGGCATCCACCGGTCCACCCTGAGAAAAGAATCCCCTACTGTAAGTACTCTTGAAGCGTTGCTCTGGAGCAGGAAGAACCCATGACTGGATCATGAGAAAGTCAGCAGAGCCCGCCGCGACTGGCAGAAAGTCTGGGCCCGGGGACGGTCCACGAGCACGCTTTGGAGCAGGCTCTGCAGGCTCTGGCTCCATGGCTTCCGCTTGCCAAAATTGCGTAATCAAATGCAAGGAGAGCCCGAAAAAGCTGATAGCTGCGTAAGAATGACAGGTTGCGGGCTTCGCCATGTTTGAGGTACACATGATGCGACGCTAGCGCATTGTACATAAATGAACAACAAAATCAAAATCCCTTGAATCCAACTCGCCAAAGAAGGTGGGGTCAAAACCCTTGTGTCGTAGCAGCTAGACACAACAAAAATGATAGAAGCAGCCACACATCAGAGAGCGTAGACAAATATGATCAAATATGTGATGAAGGACGCTAGGCAATGCGCTGCTCCTGTCCGCCTCTCCTGCCATTTCCTCTCATGCTCCTCCCTTTGCTCGCTCCCTGCTGACTCGTCTTTCCTCGCTCAGTCTTTATTAACTCCATCTCCTCCATCCTGGCTTTCCTCCCTCCTTCCTGTCCTCCCTTTTCTATGAACCTGGAAATTATTATCCTTATGAACATTGACCGATCCCGGTGACTGTTGACACTCTTGACCCAAAGCATATGACAGGCACGCACATTGCGACCCGGACACGTGGATGCCGCTTCCGGGCCCCATGACTGTTGAGACACGACGAACATAGTATGGCGACCCGGCCTCTTGGAAATGGTTCGCGACACCGTGTTCATGACACTACGAACCAGGTCTGTAATCAGTGCTTGCCATTCAAAATCATTCAAAGACTTCGGCACGACGACCACCACCTCCACAACCACCACCACTGCGATGAACAAGATGGCATGACGACAATAAGACAATGACGAAGCCGACGCATACGCCCATGCATATGGCGGATGCCGACGACTAGGACAAGAAGAACGCGCAAAACAAGATCAATCAACAAAAAGAAACAAAAAAAGGCGGACGCAACACTCAAACTGAAACTTACTAACCGGATTGCTGAATTCAGTTGGGGCTGTCAAGCAAGGACACATTACCAGCGCAAAGTCTGATGCTAGGCCTAAGACTAAGACCCTGCAGGATGGGAACAGACCCCAGCCCAATGATCTGCTGGAAACCCAAAGCTCAGCTTGCAAACTCCTCATCATAGTCTCAGCACGTTTTTCTACCATCGGACCACGTTGCCCGTTGACGAAGCTGACAAGACGTGCTTGTTCAGGAGCTGCGATGCAGGTAGGCGTGCAGCGGCAACGGCAGGCTTTGGGCCGGAGAGAATAACCTGGCTTCCAAAACAAGAAAGGGTGACCCGAGTGGGAGCTCATGCGTGAATAGTGGACCTATCCAAACAGAAGAAATTTGCCTAAGCTGGAAGAAGATAGCCCGAGCTGGCCGGCAAATCTGGAGCTCGACGTCAAAGTCCACACTGAAGCTTGCAAGATCTGCCCGAAGGCTTGACAAATCCAAGCCATCTGTCCCGGGCAAATCTCCCCAAGTCTCGCAATGTGGTTCCAGTAGCACATTTGCACCATCTTGAAAGCACTGAGCAAAAAGCAGCTCACAGTCCTCCCGATCATTGACATCATACAGCGGATGCCATGTTTGGCCGGGCGCCTGTATTTGTCGGATACAATCACCCAAACGCAGACCAGCCTGTCCGGGCAAGTCCTCTATCTCATCGACAATCATCCCGTACCAAGACGGCCGCAGATGAATGCCAGCGCCGTACTCAGAAGAGACTTGCAAACGGATCTTGCGCGGGGCTTCGCACTCCGACTGGCTCGGCGATGCAAATTCAAAGCGTGCAGGCACAGCATCTGGATAACCATGCCTTAACTGAGGAGTCCCACCAGAGGATGACGCATGCAACTTCCATACCCCAGTTCCATCGCAATCCACCAGTCCCAGAGATTCAAGCTGTCCAAGAACAAAGGCCAGCGCATCTTGCGGTGAAAGTGTCATGTCCACACTGATATGCCCATGAAAGTCCGCGACCTCCTCCTCCACAACACGTTCCATCAGCTGCGAGGTGCGGCGTAGGATTGCTGACAGGTCCGCCCTGGCCGATGAGACGATAGCAATGCACATCAACTTGTGAAAGCATGCCAGACCATGAAAATGTCCTGGCTAATCCGCTATGTCACCATATAGGCCTCTGATGGCCTCTATTGCACCTGAACTCTTGAAGGATGACGGGGTAAGGAGTGTAAACGGATCAACACACAGCCCTTGCAAAGGTCAGCCTCGTCCCTGGGAGCGTCTGGTGGTCGCCACGGTGAAGTATGCGAGATTCGCAAAGCGCAAGGGCGGCAGCTCCAGCATCCTGGCCTCTTCACGCAAAAGGAAAGCAAACGCAAAATCATCCCTAGAAAATCCCTGGACGGATCCTCATAATCATAATGATTTCGTAGCCCCAACGCCACGACGCCACGCCCCGTGGTATGGTTCTTCATCTGGGAATGAGGTTAGTCCCATAAACCCCACGAACCCTGACCTCCCCATAAGACCTCTCTAAACCCTCTTCTAAATCCACTATACACCCTCGCCACGGGATTTCAGACCATAGGCCACAGGACCAGCGGGAGGGTAGCCCTTAATAACCTTTATAAAAGCTCCAGAAAACTCTTTAACCTTTGTACGAGAATACACGCTGAGCACAAAAATCTGTGGCAACAGAGTTGGGTTTTTGGGCAGCTTCTCAATCGAAATTTCCCTTGTAATTAATGGGCCCATCTTAGACAATATCTTTAAAACTATATTAAACTAGCACAGGTCAAGTCTCCAAAACTCCACAAGATCTTATCATCATGCCATTATCACCATCCGCAAAACGCCTTCAGAAAAACCTCTTGAACCTTTTATTCACCTGCTTCAAAAGCCATGAACACCTTGCAAACCTTCTACAAGCCTTGTGGGGTGGAGGGGGGCCCGCGAATGCTGCGCATATGTGTATGTATGTATGCATATATACATATATGCATATTGTTGCCACGCCCTGAGAGCTGTTGCTCCTGCAGGGTCTCTCGGATGGTGCAGCGACAGCAGAACTGTGCTGCCTGGCCAGCCAAGCTTCAAATGGAGCAATTTCTGACACAACAAATACCTACTGCATCCTACTGCCAACTCCGAAAAACATGACACGGTTATGTACAATGTAAAGCCGTAAGCCAGTGCTGCTATGTTTCCATTGCCATCCAGCACTTCCAAGATCTCTGTTCGATGACGACGGAGCGAATTGACGCGATCCAGAACCAGCACAGGCGCAATTGCCTGCCTGACCTGAACATGGAGTCTGAGACATGAAGGCGCCGCTATGCCTCCTGCGCCAGAAGCTACCTCTAGTGGATGTAGGTCGCGTTTGCTGACAGGGCTATGGTTTCACGATAAATCAAGCTGGCCAAATGCCTCTTCCAGGAATGCCGAACGCCTCGCATCCTTGCCCTGACTTGCATATTCGTCTTGACCTTGCCGCATTGCTTCGCACCACACCCACTACACTGCATGCACACACGATTGAAAACGCGACCCCAAAAAATGTCCACCAAATCAGCTGGCACACTAATGCAAGTCGCGTTGAGCTCAGCAGCCAATGCTTGTGCCAGCGTGCTTTTTCCAGAACCCATGATCCCGCGGAGAACCAGCCTGGCGGGCAGTGATTTGGACTGAAGCTCGGCTATTATCCGAGGCCGGCAGCCTGGGGCGATTTGATCTGTAGCTGAGACCTGGTGCTCAGCTAATGTCAGCTTGTTGCCTCACAGTAGGTTGGAGTTTTGTTAAAGCCCCGCCCTCGGGAAAGATTAAGGAGCCCGGGGGGGGCGTTGGTTCTGCATGGCGCTACAAGGACACATGACAACATCTGCAGGGCTTTGCAACATTTCGAGGGGCTCATGCAGCTTCTGCGGTTGCAGTTAAGGTCGATCAGGCGCTACATTGAGGCATTCCAGTCTGTAGCTCCATGCACGCGGCCTCAGCTGCCAGCTGCTCCGTCGTTGCACCGGCCGACTTTCAGGTGCGGCAGCAGCAACGGGAACTCCAGAGATGCAGCTCTCGAGGGTTGCCAGCAGAACTTCGCTGCTGATGGGAGTGTTCCTGAGTTCAATGAAGGCTTGTGCTTACTTGCCCCAACCAAAGACCATGCATCTCAGAAAAACCTGGTAAAAGCAAGGCCTACAGTCTGAGAGGCAGCTCCTGCTGCCTGCCCCAGGCGACAAAGACAGTGTCCACTGAGGCCTCCCGGGTTCCTTTCTCGGTGTGCCTCTTAATGTCAGCCACAACACCGCCAACATCAATCTGGGGCCCTGCTCGCAGAAGACGTTGGCAAGCCTGACCGAGGCCAGTTCCCCGACATGTGGGAGATTCTTACTCAGCATGCATACCAATCAAGGGCAAATTTCAACAAAATAAAATGGTAGTGCTTGTTGCAGTGACCTCTGGGCTTGTCAAGGTGACCAACGCACAGCCAATGGAGTCATGCTTCTGGACATGAAGTATGTGCTGTGACTTGGTGAGTGCTGTTGACATCTGCTCCCGCATCTGATCGATCATCTGCCTGCCGCCTCGGAGCACCTCGCTGTGATCAAGCTTCAGGATCTCCTTCGAAGAATACACTATAGTAGTTTCCATTTTCTTTTCCAGTATCCCCATATAACCCCAATATACTGTAGTAGTTTCCATTGATTACATCCCTAAACCCTAAACCCTAGCCCCAGGATCTCCTCCGCCGCGGAGATCCAAGGAGCTACTGCTTTCCCACCAGGCAAAGTCTTCACCAGCTCACCAGCCAGTACACTGAAACATGTGTAGTAATCACACCCATCACGCGTCTGACACCAGCTCTTGGCCATGGAAGCAGCCATATCCAGTAACCTCGTGCCGGAGGTATTGTTCTTCCTCACAGGGCGGAGCAGCATTGTCACAAATGTGTAGCGCGGCAGTTTCCACTTCACCCGGATAGCTGGTCGGTCGGCATAGTGGTAGTGCATCACCAAGCCCTGACGGTCTGCAAATGACCCAGAAAACTTCATGTAGTGGAGTTGGAGGCAGGTTTAAGGTTTAGGTTTCAGGCCTCCAAAGTATCAGAGTCAACTAGTTCAGAGTGCTCTCGGAACTGCTCTACGGGCATGCCGTAGCGAGCCAGCAGGCGCATGGTAGTCTTGGAGTTTAGGAAGTCGCGAGAAGCCTCCAGCTCCGCCACAATCCGCTGCACCTTGCCGGAAGGAACCTCCAACTGCTGCACACATCTGAAGCCACATCTCTTAGCCACAGAACGCGTCTCAGATGGAGGGAGATGCAGTAGTAGCGAAGCATCCACATCATCTGGGTTGAATTGATTGTCATACTTGCCTGCACATGTGATCACGACACCATCCTTGTGGTAGGCATATCCGTGTCCTTGATCACTCATGCTCAGGCATTCACCGCACAAATACGTCCTGCCGTCTGCAAGGACTTGGATTGCGGAAGGCAGCGCTTCGCCCAGGTCTGCAGAGATCACATCTGCTGCAAGCTGTGTAAAATCCTCCAGGTAGGATTGGCTGCAATTGGCACTGTTCTTGGAAGTAACAAGCCAGTAGTATCGGCCCTCGTGCGAGAAGGCTAACAAGGCAAAAAGAAAGCCAGACCACTTGATGGCAAGCGAAAGGCGGCTCACCCCATCGGTCGATATCGATCTGTACTCGGCATCATTTTTGAACTTTGGATAAAAGCCGCAAAGATGCAAGCGCTGTGTGGCTTGCCATATTATGGGGTATCCACGCGGGAAACCGTGGTCCTCACCCAAATTTCGGAGAAGCTCTGTGTCCTTACTCGTGATCATGACAACGTAGAAGTCTTTTAGGTCGAGGCTCCAAACAAACACGCGCAAGTTCTCATGGCATTGGAGAAGTCCGTGAAGGCGCCGCGCCCTTGGCCCGCCTGAATCCCAAAGAGCCTGACGAAACCTGGCCTTGAGGCCGGGGTCATCCTCCCATCGTGGTAGAAGGCGTGTTACAGAAGGCGGTCCCTGCGAGGCCATGGCTACTTGTAGAGTAAGCTATCAACCCTCCTGGTAACTGCTCCAGCCGCACATCAACCCAAACTCGCAGACTGTGTCTCACTTCGGCCAAATCCTGGAAGCAACGTATGAGCCACAAACTGTGCTGCCAAACTGGGGACTCTGCAGCTGGCTTGTCACCATGTTTCAGACCAGTCCCGTTCATGGAGAGGTCGCGCACCTCAATAAATCAACATGGCCTGAAGGGCCTGAAAGCCTTCAATCTCAGAAGCATGAGGCAAAACTGATATTGAGCGTGTGACCACCAACCTCGGTGGGCCATCCTCCTCCTGCATGTGAGGAATTGTGGAATCGTAACAAGTCCCGAACTGCGCTTTGCTACGCTGCTTGCCTTTGGCGAAAGAATGCGGATCTCCGCATGGAACTGCCTGGGCTGATGTATGCTGTCATGAGTCACGAAGATTCCAGGCAGCGGGGACGTGCTGCGCCCAAACACTGCAGCCTTGTTGCGAGCATCCTCTAAGCTCCACCTGAATGTCATTTCCAGGAGCTCTGCCTTGGGACACATGCACACCGCGTAACCTGTGCAAGAGCTCACTGATGCTGCTCCTTCTGTAGCACGCTGCTTTTCTTGCAGGCTCCTTTGCTTGCACACTTTTCTCCTTGCTTCGGAGCCAGCACCCGCCTGTGCTCTCGCTGAGTCGTAGATATGGCGAGGCACTGGAAACCACTGTGGAACAAATCGTCTTAAAGATCCTTCTGGCGACCACCCTGCTGAGTCTGCGCTTCGAGAAGCTGCTGCAACCTTGGCTCTCGTCTCATCCGGGCGAAACTGCACAGAACTGGCTGCACTCCTTGTGCGAATAAATACTGCACGCACCCGCGCCCTCAGATTCATGGGCTTTGAAAGATCACCTACAACCTATCACGCCCCATTGACCTCCACAATCTACCCACATCCACCCCAGGTCCGCGTAGCCTGCTGCTGCAAGCCTCAACCTCAGCCAGCAGCTTGGCAGTAGCGTCCGAACATCCAATTCGCAATATTCTGATTGCTCTGGATGCTTGTCTTGGTCAAGCAGCCGCAAGCTTGAAAGACTTGATGTTTGGATGTATCTCCTCAAGGAAACGCATGATACTTTGAGGGATTCAAACAGCCAGCTGGAGCAAGCATAGAAAAAAATGCTCTGGCTGATTGCAGGGCAGCGAGTGCCTTCTCATGGCTGGTAAACACGTTGAGAGGTATATGGTATAAGCCTGTATAAGCCATGAGCAGCTGTGACACGGAATCAGGCATGCTGACGTTGTACATGAGTCAGTAGGGAAGCTTGCAAGTACACGTTGAGGCCATGATAGTTAAGAACGGCGGAGGCAAAATAGTAACATGGTTTCCGTCAGACTTCAATGGGCGCATCCCAAGCCGACACTGGTTTGACCACTCATCAGACGGCCACCAAGAACATGGTCCTTCTTTTGCATCTCATCGTGCAACTGCAGCGAGTACACGTATTTCCTCATGGGGCAGGAGTTAACTCAAGGCCGAGCTTCCTTGGGCAACCGAACATCAAAAACAAGCTGCGCCCCTGCATACTCTCCTGGCTCGGTTGCACACGCGAGACACCGCGCTGTACGTAATCGCGTTCGGGACTACCTGATCTAACACATCGCTTGCTGTATCCATTTGCCGTGGCTGATTTGTCCCAGCAAACTGCACGCGTTGCAAACTTCGCGGATCATAAAATCAATAGCTTCACAGCAAGTTGCCCGGCGTGCTGGCATTTCACGCAGCAGCGAAAGAGCAAGCGGCCACTGAGAGGCTGTGATGACAGCACCATAAAGAATAACCTGCACGACGGCCAGGTACAGCTGCTGAAGGCCGGAACACACAACACCTCTCTTGGTCTTATGCGCCTTGTTCTTTTCGCCCTTGTCAGCACCTGTTCGTTCCATCTCATGCAGAAAACGCAGTGCACTGCGCCACCTTAGCAGCTTCCGACTCAACATCGCGCAGGTCTGGAAAGCAAACATGGGCAACTGTCATAAACTGGCCAATACAACATGCAATATCTCGCCATGATGCTGCTTAGCACGGGCGCAGGCAGAAATGAGAATCGCATAGGTCACACCTCTGGCACGCAGATTACGTGCCTGGCACAATACACTGTCCCATGTCACGAAAATGAAGTTGACTTGCAGTTTGCAATTTGTGTCCACTTCTGTGCCTGCATGTCAGTTAGCAGCTCCTTAGCTGCGCATGCACGCTTTTGACAAACAGGCGGCAGCGCCAAGATGCTTCAGTGAGATCTCTAGTTCTCTCCCCTTTCTCACGTGCGCAGACCTGAATCTTACCTTCAGGCCTCTTGTTCGAGCAGGGTAGCAGGAACCGCTACAACTTCTTAGTACCTCTGCAGGTATCTCACGGAAGATCGCAGAAAGGTAGGCAATGCACCCAATCATGTCAAAGTCTCCGTTGCCAGCGGCAATTTGCCACTTTCTGTGCAGCAGAAGACACCAGCTTCAAAGCTGGCAGCATCGTCTGGGGAGAACTCCTTTGCAAGAATCAAATGATGCATGGGTTTAAAAAGACTGCCCGTGTCGACTCGACGAGCGTCCTTCAAAAGGATGAGAGCCTGCTCCCAATGGCCCGCTGCTTGAAATGCACCTCAAATGTACAAACAGCTGACGCGTGAGCTACCTGAGACAGAAAAGCCTGCACTTCTTGCCGAACCAGGGCACCCATGCAACTTCGATACATTCGCCGCCTAGGTGTTGCCAATCACAAACTGAGCAGGAAAATGGATTCACAGCCTGTACTGATACCTGATGCAAGCCATGATTTGCACGCGCTTTAGCCGGGTGTCGTTGTTGGCAAGCCCTGCATAGCGCATCACCAAATGAATAAGCTGACACAGCAAAGCAGCAGCAATGGAGGCCTGGTCTTTCATCTGGCGAATGAGCTCCAGAGCTTGGTCTGGATCACCCGCCCTCTGCGACAAAAGCTTCTACAAATGGTTGGAAGATTTCTACGACTTGTGAGCTGCGACGCCCCTGGCCTGGCAGTGGCTGCAATTGCCTGGACACTGCAAACATGATCTCGCTGTCAACTCATGCCTAAGGGCCTACCACCCACGAGCCTGCTTGTACAAGTCCGCTGTCGGAGAAAGCTTTCGCAGGCGCATGTCTGTCAGCATCCGGGATGCTGCCAGTGCTGCAGAAGTTGAGCTGCTTGCCTTGGAGCCTTTCATTTCAGATAGCGAGCGAGTTATCTTACAGAGTGCATCCATCGCATCATCAAGGCCCTCCTCTTCACCAAGGATGGACTGCTCTTCGGCCAGCAGGCCAATGACTTGCTGCCATTGATGCCCAATAGAGCATGCCTTCATCGCCGCACGGAAGAGCTCTTGATCGATGTCCGGAATGTCACGTGACTCAGCAAAAGCTTGCACGGCTATATGCCACTGCTTCTGCTTCGTGAGCGCTGTCATGGAAGAGGCGACACTGCTTGGAGTCACTGCTTCCGGGCAACCACGCAGCTCCGTAAGGATTTCCAGCACCTGCTCCCAGCTGCCATACTGCGAGCACATTGAAAGGAGCAGCTGAAATAAGGGGATGCGCAGTTTTGAGTCGGCCCGCTCAATGGTGCACGAAGCCGACCAGAAGCGTAAGCTGTCTGGACATTTTGTTCTGAAGTCACAGATCAACCCGAGCGCATGTTCCCATTGGCGCACCCTCATAAGGCCTGAGATTGCGCTTTCGTAGACATCTCCAACTCGCTCAGCGGCAGCACCAGCCGATTGTAGCCAGCGCTGATACACCAACAGCACTTCTTGCCATTGGCCGCGCTCGCTGGCAGCATTCATGATGGCTTCGCTGGCATCTGAGTCAGACTCGAAAACATCCATAAGCTCTTGCAGCGCTGCCTTTCTTCGCAGATTTACATGGCCACCAACCCTTCCACGAAATGGGGGGAATCCAGTGGTTGGCCAGTCATTGCATCTGGTGTGCAGCATAGTCAGCGCAAGGGAGGCAAGGCTTTGGCCAATCATTGCGCTGCTACTTGCAAAACATATCGTATGTCGAATGTCCCAGGATAGATCTTCAAGCGAATCGACTGGCTTATCCTACAAGTGGCCCGTGAGCGGGCCAGGCAAATTCAGGCCTTGGTATCTTCTAGCAAGCAATTGGGGTCCATGCTTCGGTGTCCGATGGGTTGCAGTGCTGATTGCTAATGTGGGCGCCCGCATGTTTTCCTATATGCCTGAACGGCTGCAAGAAGCTATGCGTTCCCTCATGTCAACCCTAGAGGCTGTCAAATGCGTGAAGAAGCATTGGTGACCCGAGGGCAGCACCAATCCGGACACATTTCTGCTTGTCCGGGTCTAGCAAGAAGTGCTTCGGCCTCCAGTGGGCAAGACGAGCAGCATTCTGCATTTGGCATTCTGTTCGCATGTTCGGGCTTTTGGACTGCTGAGTTCTTTGACTCCTTTGACGATGTCCTGAGGCTACCCTGTCCCACTCGTGGTCTTTGTCCCATCTGACGCATGCAGTTTTCCTTGAGCTTGCACACGGCGTCTTCACCCGCTCCGAACATGCAACTCCAGCTCTAGTCCATGCTGGGTCTGCACGGCCTTGAAGCTGTTCCCCGTCCTGCGCCACCTTCTTCTGGAGAATCACAGCAGAGAAACTCTTCCACCCTCTTATGCTGCTGCGGCCTGCCGCCACATTCCAACAGCAGAGTTGCTACGTCTGGTACAAACTTCTGCTTGCATGAAGTGTCGCTGCTAGTTTCTGCTCCTGCTCTGAGTTTGGCAGCTTGGTGCTTCGGCGCAAGGTGTCTGAAGTAACACCATCAAGCTTCTGGTCCACAGTCTGCCGAATCTTGACATTCAGCCGTTTTGCCTCAACTTCCTGCCATGGATCACTTGACAAGCTGGAAGCAAGATCAATGAGGGTTTGGAAGCTGCAAAGTGAAAGCCGCACATGTTCAAGAAGATCGGGAACATCCTGCGAACGCGCGCTCTTGTCGACAGCTGCCCATCTTTCGATGATCTGCAAAGACTGGGACTCATCTTCGACGTGCAGCTCGTCACTGGCCAGAACTGCTTGCATGCATGCGGCATTCAGAGACAGAATCCGCTCTTCCAAACCTGTCCTCATGCTGATAGAACTTGCCAGCACATCCGCAGCCACTGCAGAAATGTTGCGAATGGAAAAGTTCAGCCCAAGCTCCAGATATGGTGCCGCATTCCTGAAACAAACAGGCTCTCGGGCCATCATTAATTCACCGTACGTGGCTTTCAAGTCGTCCAGGCCCCAATTGTCAGCGAAAGTCAAGATCTCATGAGCATCATGGAGCGGACGCACGTCAAAGGTTACACGGCCTTCCATCATGAACCGGACAACAATCTCCAGCATCTCGGGCGCGGCATCGACCTCTACCACGGGAAGTTGGGTTTGCTCTGGTCCAGCAGCATCCGCAGCTTCCACCGTCTCCATCAGCGATTGGAATTGAGGGCTCCAAGTTGCCACGACATTTCGGCGGCACTTGTACACTCTGCCCCTGGGCGCCCTCAGGGCAACATCGCTGTTTGAATGGAGACGTGCCAGCTGCCGGGTCAAGGCAAGGATAGTGGACCTTAAGGCTGGGCCCTCATCCATGCCCTGCTCTGAAGGATCCTCTGCCTTCGCTTGTTGGGGATGATCTTGCCAATCGACACGACCAACCGCTTCCTGTCCCTTCTCCTCCTCCTCCTCCTGTGCCTCCTCCTCCTCCTTTGCCTCCTCCTCCTCCTCCTGCTCTGTTATCTCCGCTTTCTGCCCCTCATCTTCCTCATGCACTTGCTTCTCCTCCTCCTCGGCATCTTCTGGCGGCTCTGCCGCTTTCTCGAGCCCTCCTCCCTGCATCCCGCCTTTGCCTGCACATGAGGCTGTTCTAACACTGATGGCACAGAAACCTCAACAGGTTGAGCCGCTGCAAGGTACTGCAAAGTCTGCAAGAGTTTAACCCAAGAAAATCTTGAGCAGTTCAACTGTATGCAACTGAATGCTGCGAATGCGCCGCTGACGACCAAGGCCAACACCCCCTGGTCGAGGCACCTCAGCCATTGCACATATCGCGCAGTGGGTGCCATGCGGAGAGCTTCAGGTCCCGACATCCTGACCCTTCAGGGGTGATTGTGAAACCAAGCGATGTCACGCCTTCCGCCATCACCTGGACATGCGCTTCAGCAAAAGAATCTGCTCCACAGACCTACTTGTATGCAGTGATTTCTGAAAAGTAGGGGCCCCTTTTTGAAAGCGCATAACAAGGAACGTAATACGGGTAGAAACGGCGACCCAAGTTTTGGAAGTTGCGACAGCCTGCGTCCCCCTGTGGCCGACGCAAGGCTGCCGGCCGTCAAGGGAACCCTCCCGTGCCAAGATGCTGCAGGAACAGCACATAGGGTTCCAGCATGATGCGCTGACTGTGGCAAAATGTGCAGTAAGTCATGTCTGCTGAGCACCATGGTTGGCTTTTCTTGTCGATAGATGTACTCTCGACCTATGCCTCGAGTTGCACTGATGCTGGTGAATCTCTGCAACAGCTTCAGAATGCACTCCAGTCGACAAGATCAAAGCGTACAAAGCTCCTGAGGAGATCGGACAATCATCCTCAAAAGCGGTCCCTGAGTACCTGTGGTCGCGTTGGAAAAGTCGGAGCTGACCATTGGCCACTTCTCATCCGACACTGTCTGCACCTGTAAGGAGATGCGAAACTGTGTATCAACACGTATCATTAGATGGCAATGAGCCGAGTACAGACTACATGCATGTAAGATGAGTTGATTTCCAAGATGATACATGCTTTACCTTTTGGTTACCTTCGTCACCTGCGCGGTGGATCTCGAGTCTGAAACAGCCGGTGCGGGGATGCGGTTTCACATGCTAGCCGCACCGGAGCCTAGCAGCCACCAGGAAGTTGGCCCAAATGAAGGAAAGCTCGCAAGCTGGATCAGTTCCGTTGGCTCAGGGCTTGCAGCACTGCGTGACATGCGTGCGAAAAAGCACATGTATCGAAGGACTTTATGGCTATGAACGGAACTGGCCGCAGCTGTGGAAACTCGGGGCTGCATGGGGGCAGGAAACCTAGGGCAAACATCTGGAAGAGGTTACCCCAGGCAGACGTCGTAGTGAAGCATCCGCCGGCCCTTGTGAGCCTTCGCTTGGGGCGATAGGCAGGCTCGGCGCTGTGCTCGTCTCAAGCCTTGCCCCACTGAGCGTTCTTGCATCCACAAGCAATCGATTCAACAGCCCCCGCCTTGCGTAGGAACCTCTTGATGAGCTCCCGGCCGTAGAAGGGGCAGCTTGAGTTGGAGATCCACGAATTGAGGGGCTCGCGTGCTCACCGCACCTAGGCTGAATCTGGGCACGGCATGCGTCGGTTTTTTGTAGGGCTTTGGTCACCAAATACGTTGGTGCAATGCTTGAAGAAGAGAGCAGAAGACAGGAAGTACTGGCACCAACTCCGCCAACACGCTACAGCACGGTCCGCATTTTGTGTTTAGATATTGCAGAACCCTCACTACCCTGGTTTTGTAGGCTGTGCTCAGGCTACAAGTCCTAGAGACAGGGCAGGAGAATTAAAATTTGCGCGGTATGCATTCACACTGCTATCACAACGAGACAAGTGCGCAACTTTCAACTCCATTTATGCAAAACAGCGATTCAAGGACAACCTGCTTCAACCTCGCTGCGTCCCTTCACTCAGTTGCTTGTCCGAATGTGGTTGTTCTGCAGTGCTCCTCCCTCTTTCTTCCCTTTTGGCCGCTGTGAAGGAAGAGTGGAGGGAGTTGCGGAAGATGCGCTACCCTTGTCCGAGCAGGCGGGGAGCTCGGAGTGAGCTCGGGAGATGCATAGAAGACTTTGCTTCAGGGCGCAGGAGGCAAGCCAGCTCTCTGCTCATCTCCTACTAACTGCAGGAAGTGCAGGGCCCACCTGGCTGCGTCCGGCTGCGCCCGGGTCCATTCTCAGCCACACGCCAGCAGCTGAACCCTCAGTGCCGCTGCGAGCCGAAGTTCGAGCCGTAGAACCCGCGAAAAACACGCATTTACTTTTCCATCCCGGGCCGGCCGCATTCGCATGAGACACTTCCATGCACCCGTGGTGTGCTGCCATCTGAGCACCTCAACCTCGGCAGCGCCGGCCTCGAGCAAAACGAAGCCAAGCTGCTGCACAAGCAGGGCGCGACGGGTCGCTTTACAAGCCCCAAACTTACAAACCGCCGCATGGCATCCCAGGCAGTCCATGCCTTCGCCGCAGCAGCCGTTCGCCTGGCTGCGTGGTTGAAGGCGCTATCCATCAGCTTGGTGTCCTCACCCGCCATGAGCAGACAAACGAGGACGGCGCCGGCACCAAATAGCAGAGCACCAATGCCCCCCCACACTGAGTGCTTCCAGCACTTGCCACTGGATGCCAGAGGGCACGCTTGCACTTGCGAGATCGTCGGCCCGAAAGCGTGATGCCAGTGGCCCGCCAACGCCCACGCACAAGCTGATCACACACAAGCTTTGGAAGCAAGGTCGAATCTGCAGAACAGAAATGAGAGGAGCCTGGTGTACACACATCCTCGACAATGTGAAGGGGGGTTTTACTGCAGCAGCTTGCGCGACAGCACAAACAAAGCCTGCAGAATAGGCCTGCCCTGAGATGATTTTAAGTCTATCCCGTGACCTGATCACACCATATAAGATAAGCCAAGCGCCGCGTGTCTGAGTGGGATCGCAAAATCTTGATGTAAACGAGACTTTGCAACAAGATTTACTCAGGCGAAAGACAGGACACATATACGTTGAGCCGCAACGAGGCATAATGTGGAAGAATCTGGGGTCAAAGGCAAGCAGCTAGAATGACGTTGGAGTCGTTGCTACCCTTGATAACAAGCACAGCAGACTGCCAGGAGCGTGAGGAACTATGTTGCAGACACTTCTGCTGGTTCAAGCTGTTGTTCTGACAATCACCCTTGCACACGTGAAGGAATTCATTTTTCATTTAAACTGCTTGGAGCTCCAGGCTTTAAGCTGCGCGGAGCAAACTGGCCCCAAGGCCGCAATGTTTGCCTGACAATGTATTTCATTCTCCCAGATTGCAGAGCAGCATGTAAACCGTCCAGTAGCCTCTGCACGACTCTTACTAACTTCAAAAGTCAGAGCTGAGGACCGGAAGAATAACTCGGCAAGCCCAAGCGCGCCGAGAACACCCTTTCCCGTCTACGAATAGGGTCCAGGGGCTACTTTAGAGGAGTAGTATTGTGTGCCAGGCGACTCTGCCTTCTTCCGCGCTTCCCATGCTTCCGTGTTCTTGCGAAGATGTACAAGCAGCCTGTCCTGTTGCACTCTTGCGGAGCACGACACATGAAAGAAAGACAACCACGGCCTTGACTCTGTGCTGCAGCTCTGCCAGGAGGGCGAAAGTAGGCTGGACAATGATGGTAAAGAAGCCAACCTCCAGGTGAAGGCTTCACATTAAAGTAAGGCGAGAATTCATGGAGCGCCTGCGAGCTTGCGAACCGCACGGTATCGCGATCACAGAGTGGAGATATGGGCAGTCCAAGCTGCCTCTCCTGGCGTTAACATGTCTTAGGCAAAGCCGAGAGCTGACAAGTGACAACCTATGCCTACAACATACAAAGGGTCAAACTCCGTCACTTCCTCTCTCCGCGCCTGGTCTCCTTGGAGGAAGAACTCTTGCCGAAGCAAATCCTTGTTGCAGGAATGTACCCCTTGCTGGCAATATCTCTCTCCTTGTGGCATTCTTTGGAGGGAACCCTGAAGCCCAAACTCCTGACTGCCTCCTTTGTGAAAGTAGGCGTCGTCGTCGTCGCCGCCGTCGTCATCGTCGTACTAGTAGTAGTAGTCGTCGTCGTTGTCGTCGTCGTAGTTGTTGTTGTTCTAGCAGCAGTAGCAGTAGCAGTAGCAGTAGCAGTAGCAGTAGCAGTAGCAGTAGCAGTAGCAGTAGCAGTAGCAGTAGCAGTAGCAGTAGTAGTAGGAGTAGCAGTAACAGTAGCAGTAGCAGTAGCAGTAGCAGTAGCAGTAGCAGTAGCAGTAGCAGTAGCAGTAGCAGTAGTCGTAGTAGTCGTCGTCGTCGTCCATGCTCTTGATTAATAAAACCCCTAAGATTTAAAGAAAATTTCGTGGGCAAAATTTGGTGGTCAAAGACCTTTCAAGGCGGACGCAGGTTTTGAGCCAAAAACCACCTAAATTCAAAGAAAATCATTAAACCCTAAGAAAATGAGGCTCCAGGTAAATTTTAGGCTCCAGAACTTAAACTTGCAACCTAAATCTCGGGCCCTATACGGCCCTGTACCCTAATCATACCTCAAACCTGTTCTGTATTTCTGGGAAAGCAGTAGTAGGGCCTTACTAACTCCAGTCTTTCAAGAGGGTCCCGCAAACTGGCCTTGCTTGCTAAACTTTATTAGGAATTTCAGAGACAAACATTGTTTCCTGAGCTTCCCCTTGATTACGGCGATTACGGGTGCTGCTGCATGGCTTAATAGACAAACCCACCCACAATAATAGAAAACATCCTGACCATTTCCCTGTAGCAACCAGACCTGCTTGAAGAGGCTGCAACGTTCTGGCATGCAAAAATTTGAATAGCAGAGAGGGTCCCGCCAAACAGGACTTGCTTACTAAACTTTATCAGGAATTTCAGGGCCAAACATTGCT
>CAJNIZ010039779.1:0-23140 GCA_905231905.1 Symbiodinium pilosum | reverse complement strand
AGCAAGAGCACCACCAACAACACCACCGCCACCACCACCACCACCAACAACAACAACAACAGCAGCAGCAGCAACAGCAGCAGCAGCAGCAGCAGCAGCAGCAACAGCACCAGCACCAGCACCACCACCCACCACCACAACCGCCACCACCAGCGACAGCACCAGCATCAGCAGCAGCAGCACCACCACCACCACCACCAGCACCAGCACCACCACCCACCACCACAACCACCACCACCAGCGACAGCACCAGCATCAGCAGCAGCAGCAGCAGCAGCAGCAGCACCACCACCACCACCACCACCACCAGCACCAGCAGCACCAGCACCAGCACAACCACCAGCACCACTACCGCCACAGCCGCCGCCGCTGCTGCTGCCACTGCTACTACTGCTCGACATGTACCGGCTACTAGTTCTGGTACTCGCGGCGATTCAACCGCGCACGAGAGCAACAGCTCGCATCCAGCCCGTCCACAAGACAAAGAAGTGCGATAAATGTATGTCTGATATTCAAGCATGTTTGCCTGGCAATTGCGCGAACATGGCGGCTACAACATGTCTTGCCTAGTCCAGCACTCTCTGAAGCGAACGTAGTTGGCAGGAGGGGCTACTGTACTGTCTGCGTTGTCGCTGTCAATGTCTCCATGGCTGATTGTGCTCATAATTACAACGCTGCTCTTTGAGCACCTCTTACAGCTGCGGCTCTTCCGCAGCCGCTCTATCGACACCTGTTTGAAGAGTGGAGCCATTGTGGCGGCACGCTAGTGGCCTAGCGAAGTTCCCTGAGGTTCTCACATGAAACCACACAAGACAGTCTCCGAACGATGCCTTTCCTCACGGAACGCTGCTTGCACGCGGATGGATGCGCAGGCTGCGACGCTGATGTGACTCTTGTGAAGCTATATCACTATGTTTTTGAGGTCGCAAGGACCAGAACCCAAAGAACCAGAACTCACACACGGCCTTTTCGATGCTTACTCCATGGGCCACGCAATGCGCTTCTAAAGTAAACTTACAGGCTCAGATAATATTTGAGGTAAGAAACAGACCACTTGTCCGAAAGGTCTAGCACCTTCGCAGGATTGGAGATGTCCATCGCATGGAGGACCATCACCCGCAATGCAGACCTTAGGTCCCGATAGCAGAGGACCTGTCATACCTGTTGAGTCTTCTTGTTCTGCTGGGACCCAACTTCTTAGCTTTTGTCTGATTCTTGTGCTGAGTTGCATGGCTTTCTCTTCGTGCCACTCCCGTGTCTCATTACCGAGCTTCTCGACCAAAGTCTTGAAGTCCGCCTTGGTTTACAGAATAAGGTGAAGGGACATCAGCACCTGCACTGCGCAGACATTCGCGCATATAACGGCCTTGGGCAAGCAGATGAACCGGTCATCCTATGTCTTCAGTAAAACCAAACACCTGATTTGTACATGCAAAGTGGCAGCTGATATCGGTGAGAAGCCGCATCCGTCCCGATCGATTGCCGCCAAGCTGCTACATTTCCGAAATGGGAAGACATGTCTGTACCCAGAACTACCTGCAACAACGGCGAGGGCCGGCCGGCATCACCCACTAAGATGCAGGAACAATTTATCACAGTTTCCATTTCATTGTTCATTGTCTTCTCCATTTGATTTTGGATTTTCCAGTAGCTACATGGGAAATACTGTGAAGGAAGAATCCCTTTACCCTACTACTTTTTTGTCTTCCAAATCCCAATCCCCAGACCCTTTCTTGCATCCTAATCCCTAGGCCCTAAACCCCAAATCCGAAACCCCAAAGCCTAAGCCCTTAACCCTTAACCCTTAACCCTGTTTCACCAAACAGCCTCCACCATCTCCTTGCGAAGACGTGTGCGATGATCATGTTTGAAGCCATCCTCAGCCAGCGTTTTGGGTTTTAGGGTTGAGGTTGTTATATAGGGGTTAGTCATATTGGGATAATGGAAAATAAAATGGAAGCTACGATTTAGGGTTATATTGGGGGAATGGAAAAGAAAATGGAAGCTACTATAGATTCATACCATCCCTATACAACCCTCTCTCGACGATCCTACATAATTTCAGAAATATTGTTCATACTATTCCTCTACAAAACTCTATACTGTGACCATATCTTTTTGGAAATCTTGTTCATACTCCCTATATATTTGAAATCTTGTTCCTACTATTCCTATACAACCCTCTATCAAAACCCAAGATATTGCCTTGGAAATATTGTCGGCACTGTTGTTAATCTCATTAATACAGTTCTTACCATTGGTATTATTGTTGTTATATTATTCATGTAACTATTCTTATCTATATTCTTGTCCCTACATAACATAACCCTGTATGTGATCGCTTAGTTGGACCACCCACCCCCAAAAAGATTGTTTTCGGAATACAATTAATACTATTATGTTTGTATATATATACATTATATACATATGTATATATATATATATATGTATGTCCATTGCGTTGATACTGGTACTACCACTGATGGATACTATGCCTATTTCTACTGATACTATCTTCAAAAAATAGTATATTGTACGTACCATGAAGGGGGCTGTCACTGCTGTCATTGGCTCAGCAAACTGTCTTCCCCAAAAGCATTCTTGCCAGGCAGCCAGTATGTTTGCGGATGGGTCCTGCGCAACTGGAGCGCCAAGTCTGCAAAGCCAAGAACTGCCGTGCCCCAGTTGGGCAACTGAGCGGCGGGCAGTGCGCATGAGCTTGAAGGCTTTGGAGATATGCATGTTCTCCAGAACACTAATATCCTCAGACCAGCATGCCAGAGGTGAGCCAATAGCTGCACTTCTGGGCCATTGTGGCTTCCACAAGCGCAGCGACAGACGCAACCCTAATATCTGCGGTCCGCTTCTTGGTCATTTCACTTTTCAAGTCTGACACCCCAACATGTCCCAACCTTTGAACGCAAGAATGTGGACGCAGCCCCGTTGAAGAGTGGTCCTGCCAACGATTTCACCCTGGCCTTCCACGCCCTTCACTTTACCAAATTAGGTGACACTCCCTGTGGATTGCTCCCTGAGAGGCACTTAGATTTCCTTAGAAGTTGGGTGGCGATGGTCCATTCTGGATTTTCCTTCCTGTGTGAACACAATAGCCTGATTTCAATATCAGATTGCCTACTCCAATGCACACCGCGAAGCATTGTATGTATAAGCTATGTCATCCCCCACGTTCACGTGGTAGGAGTTTGTGCGCCCATCATGGCCTCAAACTTCTCAGTTCTCCATAGCAGCACATAATGAAGTGTCAACGGCGTGAGGCCCGAGCCCATGTCATGCACAGCAGCGCCCAGGAGAAGGGCTAGAATGCTGAGCTGGTCAAAGAAGGCCGCGAATCCAAATTGTACAAGCAAAGCATGCACGCACTGGGTCACCTTAGACACGCCAAGATTTCTGGACAGCTGCTTCTTACCATCACAAAAGTTGGTTGCAGGCCAGTGACATCTGCTGCATGCACATTGTTATGATAAAGTACAGTGTCTGCTTTGGCATACATCTCCTCCATCATTTGTAAAACTGAGAACAAACCTGACTTCAAAGAAGTGCAAAGCTCCTCGGCAGCTTCCAAGAAGCGGCTGGTCTTGTCCATGTCAAGGAAAATCTCAGTCCTCATGCCAAGCACTGAGGTGTGAGTTCGTGCGTGTGCCTCATGCCGCACTTTTGCTACTGCAGAGCTAAGAAAGGTTCTCGTCAGAAAGGAAGCCATCAAGCGCCCTCCACGCGGCAAAGCGCAGCGGGTGGCCACGGGTTGCCTCTGACAGCTCAAAGCCTGGGATGACAGGAAACCCCGAATTCACAGCGCAACTGTTGCAACAGCTTCAGCAATGCCTCCAATTCAAAAGCTTGTCAAGTTGCTATCAAAGTCCCACAGATCCTCGGCGTGGAAGGCATTGCTCTCTTTTCAAGAAGGCCTATAAACTCTCCAGCCACTCCTATACGTTGCCGCGAAGAGCCGAAACAAACTAAGCCAGAGGAGTGACAGGGAAAGCACCGCGTCCCTCAATACCCTTGAACGTGGGACGCCAGTAAGCTGCATTGAAGGCAAGCTGCGAAGGCCGTCAACATCTTCGAGTCTATTGAGTCCCAGTTGGGTTGTCGGAAAGCCACCGAAGGGGTTCTTGAGCGGCTCCCAGGCGTTCCGGGACACGAGGAGCTTGGCTGCACCTGGCTAAAGTGGCCAAAAGATCCGTTTCAATAGCCTCCTTCAGCCATGTACGATGCCAGGCCTGCTTGGCATAGATGGAAAAGAGGTAGTCCTCAGGACAACATTAAGCACTGGCAAGAAATCTTGGCTTCAGCTGCTTTTTCATCATTCTGTCAGCAATCACAAAGCTTGTTCAGGTCAAGCAGCATATCCACCTGGCAACTACCACATGCAAGAAACATGCGTCGCACGCAAAATGTGCTGTGGCTTCTCACTAACGTCAGCATAGCTTTCAAGGAATCCATTCGCTTGCGCACACAAACTGCCAAACAGCCTGCCTGGAGTTCCATCGCCTGGCCAAGGATGCGCCCTTGCTATCCTATTCCCTCCGCAGCCACATGTTAAGAACAACAGTTTACAACCATTTTACTTTCAGAATAAGCTTCCTGTGTCTCGCTGCAGTAAAGAACAGGGCATTGCCAGAGTTTCCAGGCTCGCCCCGATGCAGTCTTTTAAGAAAAGTGTTTCTTCCTCAGCTCAATGCTTGCAAATTTCAGTGGCACAGAGATTCATATTGCAGACGACAGAAAAAGCATATGATAGTAATCTTAATATATTAATAGTAATTACAATATAAAAAATAGTAATAAGAATGATACCAGTCATTATTAGCAATTCTAGCACAGTCAGAAGTAGCACAGCACAGCTTGTGTGATATCATCTGTTGACTAATAAAGTGACGCAGAAGCCAAGGCATCCGCAAAAGAATGTGCTGAAACACCCACACCTGAAGTTCAAATAAAGTCCTTCTGGCCCACACAATAACTTAGCTGACATAGTGGTTTGAGCGAATGCCGGAACCAGGTGGCAGTCCGGAACTTCAACACAAAATGTTGTAGGCAGGCCCGTTCCGGTCAAGCAGCCACTTCCAGCTCTGGGTTTTCCAGGAGCCTGTCAATAATGCCTTTGGCAACATCCAGCAATGTAGTGGATGGGCCATCTGCCAGGAGTTGTTGTCTCACCCCGTCAGTGTCGGGGGGAACCAGTGGAACCTGCCCCGACACGCTGCGAGACAGCGCAGGCCTTAACATGTGCGTGGGGGATTTGATTAATGCCAATATTGATGCGAAACAAACCTATCCCATGACGCGCACGCAATAAACTTAGCTCTAACACCAGGTCAATGTCAGACTCATCGCTGATCGGGGAATTTGTTGCAGCCCTGGCTGCTTCACAAGCTTGATCGGCGCAGGTTCAGTGTGATATCGACGCATTTCTCGGCGCATGTCGGGCGCCGAGGCTTGCAATGTAATTCGGAGCTGGTAAGTTTATTAGGGACTGTCACTCCACTTCATTTGCTAAGGTGACACACAAAAACCGAGGCATACAGGGAAAACGCTTGCAGCATTTGTATGCACATGTGCTCGGGCCTTAGAACCCAAAACAAAATAAAGCGTTGACTGGGTATGCAGCACATGATGATATGAGAGCCAGGAACTTGCGCAAACTCGCAAACATGCAAACTTGTACTTGTGCTGTGAGGCCGAATGCGGCCAGATGTTGGAAGCCCTGGACTCGACTCAGTGGCAATCGACAAGCACCTTTGTATCAGCAGAAGTGTGTTCAGGCAGAACCGCCTGAAGCACTTGCAATTTACAACTCCACAGCAGCAGCAAGGTTTGCAAAGGCCCCTGCACAGCTTAACAAGTCTCTCAAGCAATTTGCGCTTAGTTTCCAATGACCGGAGGGCACCTGCAAGACAAAAGCCCCCTCTATCAAGGGGTGGGTCACACTAGTCTGAATTGCACATGCCAAGGAAACAACCTACCCATCAGAGTGCTGCTTAGAACACTCTGACTTCGAATTCTCGCGCAGCGTATCATATGAGCCTTTCGTCCAGGCCTTGTTCCAAACACAGGTCAAGAATTAGTGGGATATGGATGAACAAATCGGAATCAAGCAGTGGCAAGATGGATGAACAAAGTCCAAGAAGCTTTCCAGTTCAAAGCCCTGAGCTTCAGAAGACATGTGAGCACTCATGTGCGAACTAGAAGAGGCAAAGCAAACCAATGAAAGAGAGAGGATCCTTTCTAGTCGTATTTTTGGCCACTGTCCTGGTCTCTCAGGAACCATGTTGCTTGCCAAATCCGTGGGTATGCTGCAGCCCCGAACCTACGCAAAATAACCTAGGAATCGGAAGGCTGGCTGTCAAGCTTCGTAGAATTGTACCGATGGTCCGCAGGAATCAGGAACATCTTCGGCGCAGGGCCCCAACCCATCCGCACCCTTGCCGTCCATCCACTGCAGGTCTTCGTTACTCCAATAGCTAACAATAGGCGTCATCCCTTCATGGAGGGCCTGAGTCAGCTCACTCGCGCTTGGTCGGCCCTGGAAGATGTAGCTTGCGGTTTGAATCTCTGCTTGAAGCTCGCACGGGCTTCCTACTTGGGACAATCGCGTTGTCAAGGCTTGCAGCTCACCATTGCTGCCAAGAGGGAAACCAATCTCAACCTCGAAGGGATGATTGGTGTCGATGCAGTTTGCACCGGGGCCGTACTCTTCTTTGGTCCAATCTCTGTGCCAGCTCCAATCAATGCCTCCACCACCATACCCAAGTCCACTTCCTGAGTTATCGTCCTGGAGATGGAGTACGGAGTGGAAAGCATGCTTGTTGGCCTCTTGCAGGTCAATCTCAGCACACCGCACACCGCATACATCATTGGCATCACAGTAGTAATCCTCGCACTTGGAGACGTCAGCATTCTGGTGAAGCGAACCCAAGTAGAAAGCAGCATTGCAACCGCAGTCTGTCTGCGAGATATCTGTGGTCCACCGCAGCCGCTTCCCAAGAAGATACAGCCGCGAATAGCGGCTGTTGTTAAACTTTGCACCGCAAGCGTCTGAAAAGTATGTGCGGCCCTTCATGAAGACTTCAATCGCTCCATTGACAACTTCCACGTTCCCAGCCAAATCCTCTGGGACATTCCAGTATGCATTGGTCATCTGGACAGGACCTCGGCCCGTTTGGCAGAAGCTGCTGGTCACTCCTCTAAAGCTTGAAAGATTTCTTTTTGCTGCTTGGCCACCGTGGCCCTTCAGCTCAATAGTGCCCGAACATGTGGGACCTAAGGTGTTCTGTCACCCCGGGCAAAAAGACACAGCTGGCTACAGCACTCCTGCCTACTTGTTCTTCGGACTTTGCAATAGCAGTGGCCGCCAAGAGGAGAATCCGATGAGCCATGCCTTCGAGAGGCGTGCACTACAGCCAATCCTCGCAGCACCAGCCGTTGCTGTGCCTACGGAACGGCGGATCTCCAACAACTTGCGGCAGGTAAGCCTCCCTACCCTACCTTTTGAGCTGGACTGCGCCTCAATAGGCTGACAACGTCAGCATGAAACGCCTGTCCTTTAGCAAATCGATGGTAAGCAGCACCCCGATCGCAACAAGTAACTTTTTTCACGGGTAGCATTGCAGTCAGCGCGGGCGACCCAAGCCGGGAGCCTGCTGCAGCTATGGTATCAACCACAACTGCAGCTACAAGCCACACGTCACGCTAGCACACGCTGACCTGCCTCCAGACGCGGTGTGGACATGTCCTGGGCGAGGCTTTCAGCAAACTGGACTGAATCTCGACCACGTTCAAATTTACCTCTGTTGGTGCAGTTTGCATCTGGGATGCGTAGTAGTCTGTGGATCCGCAGGCGGCTGATAAGGGTCGCGAGCCTCGACCTAAGCAACTTGAAGACTTCATAGAGCCTAGCTTCAGGCAGACATCAATCGCTGGCCTGAGAACCCTGCGTCCAGATAAGGGTCCGGCCTGGACTACTAGTATCGCTTAGGCATGCGCCAGCAACCAGTGACACAAGAAAACCATTGCATGGACTGGCCAACTAGGCTTAATCTAACTTGACCCGTCTCGTGGCAGCTGCCATGTTTTTTTGCTGGTGGAAGGGCTGCTGACATTCAACACGTCCACATCAACGGCCACATCCGACTGACTCACTCCCAGAACCTGTGGTTCGGGCGCGGCCTCACCAGGAATCTCTTCAGACAGAACACCGTAGGAGCGACCACCTTCATGGATCTCCTCCAGCGAAAGCCCACGCAGGTCTGGCAAAAACCGAACAGCAAACAAGCAACTCCCACAATTTATCGCCGCAAAGGTTGCGAAGGTGACAGATTGATTTGTAAAGAGCAAGGTTTCGAACAGCTGAAATATGAGAATGTCAATAAGGCTTGCCACCACCTGGCTTTGGGCCATGAAGGAAGAACGGACCTCGCTGGGCAGGATCTCGGAGATAGCCACGAATTGAACGCCTCCGTAACCAGCGTTCCAGGAAAGTATTCTGAAGAATATGCAGAACGCAGCAAGCTGCGACGTGAGAAACTGCGGCATGGCCAATTGCACTGCCAGCAGCATATCGCAAATCGTGCAAAACAAGCTTCCTGTAATGACCAGCCGTCTCCTGCCCAGCCTATCAGCAGTAAACATTGCGAGCAATGCCCCAAACAGCTTCATCCATCCAATGACTGGCAGCAGTGGGGCAGGCTCTAGCACACCACAAACGCGAAGCAGGTCGTACGCATAAGTCTGGATTGCAAAGGTCCCGGTTGCTGAATTACATCCCGCCAGGCCCAAAGCGATCAGAAAAGGACGTCTGTGCTTTTGCCAGTTCGCAAGATTACGGCTGCAGCAGTATCCTCGATCTGGACTTGGATCAGATGAGGTGCCACCACCCAGCACGAGCTTTCTCAACTCGGCAGTCTCTGCTTCCAGCCCCAACTGTTCAGAAGCTCGGTCCAAGCCAGATACGTCTCCGCGCATTGCAAACCACCGAGGGCTCTCCGGCAGCACACAAACAAAAACAAGCTGGACTGCAGCCGGCACCGCGGCAATCGCAATCACGTGCTGCCATTGCCATTCCGCTGTGTCTCGAGACGATATGTGCAAGCCAAGCAAGCAGCCCACACATACGGCAACTTCATGTAAGCAAACGAAAAGACCTCGCTGGGCACGCGGAGCGATCTCACAGAGGTAAGTGGGCGTGACAACAAAGGCCAATCCCATGCCTGCGCCGATCATAAAGCGGGCCAGGAAAAAACTTGGGACGGCTCGGGTGCTTGACTGCACAGCAACCGAGATGAGAATCAACACGTCGGCCACGAAAAGCGCAGCCGAACGACCATACCTGTCTGCAATGGACACGCCGCAGATCTTTGCTACAAGGCTGCCCATGCTTGCGAAGGACATGACCGCCTCCTGTGAGGGCAGGGCATGGCAGCAAATGCAGCTCACAACTCTTACACTCACTGCTACTGCCGCATCTTGACCATCCCTGCAAAAATTCTTGCTAGTGTGACCACTGCTAGCTGCAGCAAAAGCATCAACATGAGCATGTCCTTAAGGAAACAGGTAGCGACCTCACCCGCGGTGGTGCAAAGCTGAAGGTCGCGGTCTACAGAGTCAAGAATTCCGGTGGTGATGCAAATGTCATAGCCATTGACGACACCGCTGAGGACATTGAAGAAAACACAACTGCATCGGATACACCACCTCAGTCAGCGAGGTTGGCTAGGACCAGAACACACCAGTGCAACTGACCACAACATCAGTTGCGAATTTAACCAAGCGTCTGTCTTGGCTTCAATGCGGTTACCTGCTTGTGCCTTGCCAACTGCAGGAGCTCATGCAATATGACCACGTGAAAGATCTACTTGCGCTTTCTACCATTTCTCGCTTACTGGCCCCGACCCGCCCCCCCCCTATGCGTTCTGCATCCCATTGTTGCGTTCCATGATTGTAGGACTCCAATTTGGTGTTCAAGCTAATGTTGTTTGCTGTCTAAAAGGTTTCAGCTCGGGAGATGACTTCCAACCATGCAAGCCCATTCGTAAAAATGCCGAAGGCAAGATCAGCATACATAATTGTTCTAGGCTGTTGGAGTGCAAAGCTCAGTCTGCGCAGAAGGCCACAGCAAGTGCTTCATCATTGCTTGCCGGACTGACGAGTTTGGATGGGTTGTGGCATGTCTACAACATCCACGCAGGATCTGCGCCAACCGAGAGGGTTCAAAACTGCCATGTGCGCTGACAAACCTTCAGACCTCCACGTCCTTGCAGCCATCCCCAGAACGTTATTGAGAGTCCGTTCCTCCGGCATGCCAGCCCCTGCTTCATGAGAAACACAAACATGTCACATGGGCGTCGAATGCAAAAACGAGCTTTAGGCACCTAGATCTTGGAAAAGGCCAAGACACACTGGGTCACCGTCACATGGAGGTTCCATGCAATACCAGCAGCCTAGTAAATCGAACGGCGCTACCAAGCTCGTTGTAGCTTTGACCCTCTGGACCAGCACATGCAGTTGGAAGCTTGCCGTTGCCAACGTTGCTACATGTTGCTAGGCCTTCTGATTCCACCCCGCTCCAAGTGCCTAACAGTTAGGTTTGTGTGTAGTATCAGCATCCAGCCACTCAAGTGCACTGAAGATAATGTGCATACTTCAACCTGGCTGGCATTGGCTGCAAACGGCTGCAGGCAAAGCACGTTGGATCACCGAAAATACAAGGCCAAGCATTGCAAACCTAACTCAGGCTTCAGCAATGATAACATCATCGTCGTCATCCGCACCCATCCACTCAGAGAGGCTAGACCTGAAAGCAAGTGTGATGACGTCCCTTGTCAGACAAAGTCAAGAGTGAAAACTCGCAAGAGATGCAGCTGCATGTCACCAGGTGCCAGCTCCCGTCTCGTCCGCCGCCTGAACAAGAGGTTTCTGAACATGCCAAGACATTGCTCACATCAAACTGCTTCGCAACCGCCTGCAGGGTCTGAAAAATGTGACCAGGAGGAAAACTGCAGCAACGCTGACGATCAGCGTAACCTCGAGCTGGAATTGATTGCAACGACAGGCCCTGCGCTAAGCACAGCTGAGCTAGGCACCGTTGGAAAACCTCTGCCTTCGACATCTGGAGGAGACTGATCTGTTGGGCTTCCTATCTTTCCTGAATCCAGAAATTCAATCATTCAGCTGCCATTTATGTCCCAGTCTACTCCTTTACATCTGCTTGGCAGCTCCCCGGAAGCTCATCACCACAAGGCTGCATGCAGGGCTGCCTGGAAGCAGCGCTGCTGACCAATTTGAGCCATTGCCATGATGGGAGGTTACATTGCCTTCGCAAGCTCGAAACAAGCCACCAGTGCTAACAAAACTGGACCAACTACCAGCTGGGACACAGGCTGTGGCTGTTGCCACCGAGAGCCGCAGAACTTGTGGATGTTGTGTATGCTGTTGTGTTGCCTTAGCAGCAGAACACAAGCCGCTCCAAAGGCTCAGCGGGAAGCTGGCAACCTTTTGTCCCCCATTGCATGGATGCTCTGTGGTTCTCATCTAGATGGTCCGTTCACTCAACAACTGGACGCGCCACCCCATGATTGAAGCGAAATGTCTGCTTGTTGGACATGCAACCCAACAGCTACAATGTTACAAAAGAATCAGATGGAAGTTTTTGGGCGCTTTGTTCAGACATCAAAGTCAGGCTGGCCGAATGCATTTTCGCCGTCTTCGTCTACATTCATTCCCCTGCTTTGAAACCTCGGCAGAGAATCATTCTGCATCTCAAAATGTTAGACTTAGATTGTATATTCAGCTATGGGGTAGCAAGGCATAGCAACACCGTTGCAAAGCATACGGGGCAGAGTTTACAAAAAATCGTTACCCAATCCAGCGCCATTCCATTTATCCAGCACTTCTGCGCGACAACCACCATTATAGCTGTGAGAACATGACACGCATCCACTCCACGGACTCCACGTGCCGCTGAGAAAACAGCTGATCCGGTCAACGTCTGCAGCAACCGACGTTGTGGAAGTGGAAGTGGAAGACGTCACAGAAGAGTTGTCTGAGCCTTCCAACCAACTCAATTGCCCCTTCTGACTATTGCGGACAGTACTGTTCACAGGACTAGCACACCAGCAGTACAAGTTGCGGAAATTATGGCAGCAGCATCAAAGTCATTGAAAGTCAGTAACAGTATTTGATAGTATTCGCATCCTAATACTAAGACTCATGTGTAATTGTAATGAAAATCAATAATTCCAACCATCACAGTAGCATGCAGCAACAGCAGCAGCAGCAGTATTAGGAGTAGTGGTAGTGGTGGTAACAGTTGTAACCGCAGCAGGCACTTCCAACTACAGCGAAAACGGTGCCAGAGCGCATGCTCGATGTGAAGGGGGAATTGGGGAGGGGAAGTGCTAGTGATTTCGTACGTTGTTTAAGAACAACACATCCAACAACAATCCGGCAGAGATATATGTACAACTGTTCTTGAAGTTGTCCTGTTTGTCTCAGCTGGCCAGGTGCACGAGCTCTTCTTGGTGATGTACAAGCTCATGAGTTTGATATCCCAGAAACCATGTTCCGTGACGTGCTACGGACCTTGCCATCCATAATGTCCTAATGTTTCTAGAATATGTATGCGGCGACAAGTTCGCCTCACAAGCGAGGCCTTACGGAGCTGTAGGCCGCTCACGATACCAAGTTCTCCTCTTTTGGACGTGGAGTCGACTGCAAACAAAGAGCAGTTGGAACGCAGTTGCGGCTGAGGGAGCAAGCGGGAACCAGGCTCAACCAGCATTTCCATGCTGCCTTCCCGATCGCTGGAAGCTGCGGCCAGAGATGTGGTCAGGTTCTGAGTCGCGGGAACCGTGGAGCCTGCAGAATCTACAGAACTGCAGCATAGCAGGCCGACGCTCTTTGACCATGGCGTGCCTGGTAGTGTGCTGCTGGCCTCACCGAATGGTGCATTTCTCACACGCACAGAACAGCAATCAACTAGATGCAAAGTCAGCAGCATTTGTCGTAGTTGATGTGTTGATATCACCTTCCGAAAGAATGCAAAACAAGCAACGTTCGCACCACTTGCCTTAGCGTAAGCTCCAAGCTCAGCGACTGCGACATGGCCAACACGCATTTTGCATGGTAGCTGCTGTCAAATACACACAAAGGACCTGGTGACTACAACGGCTTTCAAGCCCTGGCCTGAATTATCTTGTCTGCTACCATGAGCTCAAGCTTTTAGGGTTCTAGGCCCTACTTGTTGATTGCCTCGGCCATTCTGTACCTACGACATGCTAAACTCTGTACGCTGTGATGCGGCTTCCATTGAGACGCAACAATAGTGACATGGAAGCCTGTCAGCAACAAAATGCGCGTTAAGCGATGCGGACGACTACAACAATGAGCAGAACTTAGCAGCAGCAGCAGCAGCAGCACACATGGAGAAGCTCATCAGGCTTTGGAACCTCCTTCTTCGACTGTCCATTCTGATAACTATGACAGCAAAAATTATGAGGTCCTCCATTGGGTAATGTTTTTTTCTCTCTTGCTTCGCATGTGCGACGCAAGCCTAGTGTCTTCCGAAAAGCTGGGTGGCTTTAAGCCAACTTGTACATAGCGAATTTGCGCCTCAGTGCAGTTTTACCGCATGAGCCTCGCGCGCTACCACGTTGCATAATGCGATTGCAAATACTCTCCACGCTTCGTAAACACACATGTGACATAACTGTCGAAGCAGGTTTGGATCTGAAGCCCTCCATTCATCAAGACGTGCTTTATCCTGATCGTGGGGGCTGTCGCTCCTTCGCCTACGCAATAGCTTGCGGTGGAGTGGGACGTGGGCTTTGCCCATGTCCCTCAAAAGGGTCACGTACAATAAGTTCATTGGCTTTGACAGCACACAAAGTTCATGCCTGCGTTCTGCGAAGTGGCATTTGTTTACCACCTGAATTCAAACACGAGGTGCCATGACTCGGAAGAGCTGTAAACACGAAGGCCAGAGCCTACGTAGCCCTGACAAGATCCAGCTGAACATGTTGTTCAACGGCTTGCCTTGCACAAGGGCTAAGATATTTGGCACATGCGGCGGCATTTGGCACACACGTGGATTCCCGGCGTTCCAGCCCAACACTTCTTGAGGATCCACGAGGAAAGTGTTCATAGGCCCCTTGCCTTTGATACTTTTGACTCCTGCAGAAGTGAAGCGAAAATGAGCGCTCGCTCTGCAGGCTTCCATCACTGCCTGCGACACGTGAATTTTGCTTGGCAAGCCAGACGATTCCATGCGGCTTGCGGTGTTTACGGTGTCACCAAACATGCAATAATGCGGAATTTTCTTCCCGATCACGCCACTCATGATACACCCGATGTGCAACCCTGCACGGATTTCCACCTTGCGTCCCACCGAGCTGCCTGGCATAGGCACCTGTTGCGAGGCTTCGATCATCTCGGCCGCTACTGTGATCGCTGATACACCCAGCTCGGCCGCTCCTCCATTGTTGCCAAAGAGCCCGAAAGCAACCATGTATGCATCGCCGATTGTCTCCACTTTATATGCAACGTCAGAATGAGCATCAATGATGTCATCAAACTTACCAAACAAATCGTCAAGCATGAGCATGGTTTCGGCTGGGTGTACGTGTTCACTCATGCAGGTGAAGCCCTTGATGTCGGTAAACAGTATGACCACCATGTCATGCTGCTTGGCATACACAAGGCTCCCCAGGCGACTTTGCACATCAGATGGTGAGGAATCCTGATGAGTCGGAGGCACCATGTTGTTGCAATGATGTCTCCAAACAAGGTCAGACGTCCTCAAGCTGTGAGCACGGCTCAGTTTGTCAACAATGTGGGGTGGGACCATGTCATTCAACAGCGAACGATAATCTGTTGCAAGTTGCTTGTGACGGGCGCGATCCAATTCAATGACTTCACGTTCTTTGGCAAGAAGGTATTGCATCTGCAGCACTTGTAAATGGCTTCCGGTGATTTGGGCGATGTTTAGGAAGGTTTCCCGTATGGCCTCTGTGAAATCCAACGCGTTGTAGGATGCAAGACACAGAACTCCAATGCAACCGCCATGTCCATGGAGAGGAATATACATCATACTTTGGATTCGCCGTGTGGATTCGCTCTCCATTTCAGACCGCCGCGTGCTTTCTTCGAACTGGAAAGACTTCGCCGCCACATGTCCAGGCTCTGCGGGCTGCGAAGCTGGCGTGCAAGCATCAACTATGACCCCTGCATTGTTTTGGAAGCAGGCGTGTAACGCATCGTGATCTTCAAGCGCCCGTAACTGCCACCAGTAAGAAGACGCCTCATCCCAGCGAGATCCGAACCAACACTTTGGCAGATGCAGACCATCGCTTGTATCGGCATGATTTCGATGCTGCTCGCCCAAGCGCACTGAAAATAGAAAATCCGTGCTGCAACTTTGGTGAAAATCGGGAATCTGGGGCGCAAATGCCGATGTTAAGCAGACTTCGCCAACTACGTTTGGCCCCCAGAACTCGAAAATGCATTCCTCAAGAAGCGCAAGCATGTCCTGACAGGAAGCCCATGCAAGTGAAACAAACGCAATGCTATGTTAACATTGTACAAAACGTCAACAAGCATATCTCCGCTGCATCCACATGTCCTGCGGGCGGCAAGATTGCACGAGCTGCGAAGCTGCTTCTGCCACAACAGAAGTGCGACGCAAATGCTGCTTCAGCGTTGACGTGCTTTCAGGAAGCGGCACATTCTGGAATGTACCCAATTTTTGCCGCTGCAAGCGCTGACGCGGTGCTCCTGAACAGGAAATTTGCAAGGACGCTGACCGGCGTCATGCTCGACGTGATGTTGACGACTGTTCATGTCACACATCTTTGGCCGGTGGGCGAGCTTTGCACCACAAAAGTGGAAACAAGACCACGCATCTGACGATGGCAAGTCCGCTTTTATGGGGCAAGGCCAGCCTCATGGGCGGAGCATATGGGCAAAGTCCCATTGCAAAAAAACATTTTCAAGGGCTGACAAGTCCGACAAGCAGGCAAACTTGGCGTGCCACAAAAAGATGTGGTTGTTGCGGCCTATATATGTTGCAGGCCTCCAAAACAAACAACGGACCAAAGCAACACCGAGGTCCTTTTCTTATTGCATGGACTTTTCCATCTACCCCATTTGCCGGGGTCGGTGGGAGCACTGGTGGCTCGGCCAAAGCGAAGCGGAAAATTATGTTGAAATGCCTTCCATCTAATATCATCTAACTACATAATCTTCCTCAAGAAAACCTCATGCATACGCCTGCAAAACCACGAAAGGTTTTGTTTGCCACAGGTTTTGCCGCACAAAGGCTCCATGAAGGCTTCAGAAACTAAAACTCGACTGCGTGATAAAAGCAGTCTTGAAACAGTGAACCGAGTGAATGGACCACATGTGCTGACATCCACTTATGACTGCCAGGCGGCCCAGCAAACATGACAATTCCGCAGGCACTGAAGCCTGAAACCACACATGCATCATCATGAATCTGCACTTGCAACTGTCAAACCTTGCACAAAAGCTTGGGTGGCGGCAGGCCGTTGCAGACGCACATGCTCAATTGCGTCCACACGCGCTGCTTCCATCATGCCCGCCGCGTGCCAAATGCTGTGAGCCAAACGCGTCCAAAGCCCTGTAATTGTTAGCTTTGGCTTGAGCATCTCAGAACATGACATCGGCGCTTTCATCACCCCGGCACGGCATTCCCCAGGCAACATCGAACTGTTTGTTTGCCTACGACCCACGTGCTTTCGCTTTCCACCTTCCCTTGCATGATTGCCACTCCCAACAACAGTGAACCTTCGCGTTTGTTTCCGCGTACATGCATTTAACAGCTGTCTCACTCGCTTGCACTAATGAAGACGGAGATTGCAAGTGCACGTACAGAAAAGACCGGTGCGTGCATTTAACTAATTCAACCCCTTACATATGAAACATCTTTTGGGCCAAATTCGGGGTCCAAGACAACTTGAGGCAGACGCAATTTTGAGCCCAACAACCTTTAAATCTAAAGCAACTTACTCCCCGAACCTAAAACACAACAAGGCTTAGGTTTGAGGTTTAATCTCAAAATCCTACGGCTTTAGGCTGAAGCCTAAATTTTGAAACCTAAAGAACCCCAATAAGGATGCCGATTCTGAGGCCTTCTTTGGTTCTCGTCTAATATCATCAGGAATCAAAGGAGTAAAGGCTCAAACATTGTTTCCTGAGCTCCGTTTTCGGACCTTGCGTGAGAGGATCTTTCCTTACAATCAAAAGCTACAGGCATAGGGCACGCTAAAGGAAAATCTGCCCGTTCCAAATCAAACGTGTTTGCCAGTTGAACCAACAATACGTACTCATATCCGAAAACCTTGCAGCCCTTTCTCTGTGCAGCACTGCTGCACATACAATGCTCCCAAACAACCAGTTTCAGTGCTCAGTTGCCGGAAAGCAATCATCCGCAAAACAACCGTCCGCAAACGTGCTAGATTCAAACCTCTGGCCTCAAAGCTGTTGCTATCCTGCACTTTATCTGTCCGCTGTACGAACCATCGAGCCACACATTGTTTTGTTGAATTATTTGCTTACGCTCCACGCGACCACCCGCGCGCCACTGCGTGCCATATTTACGGTGATCAAAACAAGCTGGGAACCTTGAATCTTCTTGAACAATAGGATCAGGCGGCTGAATGCTCCACTCAGCTCTGAATGGAAATGAACCGCACGCAATCTGCCAACATGTCCGGAAGTTAACTTCACTCTGGAACCCACTCCAGAAGCCGCTCCGCAACCAGCTGCCCCGATCTATTCCGAGACGTATTACGGAAGAAAGCTCCTGAAAAAGCAAACCGCCGGTCCAATCCAGGCCGTCGAATGCAAGGGAGCCAAATTTCAGGGCTTAGCAACGCGGCAAAAAGCCAAGGCTCAGTGCTCGGCCACACATATCGGGAGGGACGGCGGCAGGATCCTCGGCGAGGAGATCTCCGAGATCAAGCACGACACCATCAATGTCAATCTTGGCCGCATTGCCAAGCAGAGGGGAAAGAAGGCTGGCCACAGCGGCTCGGTCCGTGCTAGGTGCGAACAAACGGGACACATAGATTGCTGTGGCACCGACGCGCAACAAAGGCGGAGCTGAGTGCGCTCGGCTGCAGGCCAGGAGCCGGATGAACTGCGCCACATCAGGGTCCACCGGGCAACACGCTAAATTCCCAACAAGACTAAGCTTTAGGCGGGAACGCGCCGAGCGGAGCAGTTTCAGCTAGGTTCGCCCCTTCCCACGCTGGGCAGGACGCAAGGCTGCACCCGTAACGCACCGCTTCCAGGCAGGAACTACAGTCCATTTCAGGACACGGGAACTGGCAATTTACAAAATGCGCGCTTTGCAATCCGAAGCATTCATCCTTCAACCCATGTACAAATCTTTGCAATTTTGCACATCGGACTATCGCAAGACTTGCCGTTTTTTCCAAATACGCAAGCAGCTTTTAGCTTAGAACAATGTTTGCTAAGTCTGGCATGCCCGTGGGCCGGCGATTTCAAAAAGGGAGCAGGCAGAAGGTCAAGAGCACATACCCGACCCAACGACTCAAGATTCCATCACACGCGTCCTCCGCTGTACCTGTGATGCTTGCCCAGACGTAGACACCGGAGAAGTTCGACAGTCCGACAGGACAAGGTTGGAACGCAAAGATCCGAACAGGTTTCATGTTTGGATTGTTTGCTAAAAAAACAGTAAGCTGAGGCGACGGCAATGGGTTCTCCTCCCCGTTCAGCATCAGCAAATCATATGATGGTTGGGTTGTTGGGTGGCATGAACAGGTGGTGGTACGGTCTTGACGCCATGCCTTAGCCCAGTCGCTGACACAGAACACTCGGAAATGTTCAAAGCCCAGCTTCGAGCTGAGAAGCGGGGGCTTGTAAACTCACACTTTCTGGGACGGGTTCTTGGACGGCCACGTCTGCGCTTGCCATCTGGCTCTTGTGTTCGCATGACTTTGTTCCCAGATAGAATGTGCGCGACGGGCCGGCGCGAGGAACCATTTGGGGGCCACGCGAACCACTTGAGAACCACGCGCACATGATTCCAAACCCACCCGAGGGGGTTTAAGAGACGTGGGGGAACTGTGGAAGGGTCTGGACACCACCAAAATGGCCTTACCCGGAGGGCCAATCGGAAACACTTCGGATCCGTGTCAACAAAGCCCCCTCGGAGCATATAGATCCAAGAAACGTATCGGAAACGCGTGAGAAACTTTTCGGAATGGTTTAAGATCATCGAAAAAAAAACCACCCATTCGAATACAAAGTTTTCGGTAACGTTTTCCCAAAAATTTCGTACTCCATGGGGGGGGGTCATTTTCCTCCTCAAAAACGTTTCCGAGACGTCTGGCAGGACGTGTTTCGATACGTTTTCCGAAACGTTATCCAGGACATTTCTGATATATACGTTTCCAAAAAGTTCGTTCTCAAATGGGTGTGGAATTTTTTGGCCGTCATCCGAGATTTTTTTCCGGACTTGTACGACTGCATGAGACGTCCCACTCCGATCCAGGGGCATCGACTACCGTGGTGCCATTGTCAGCTGTGACGGTTTGCCTGGGCATGAGTTTGGTAGGCGAGTTGGGACGGCAAAGGCTGACTTCCTCCAATTGCAAAAGGTTGGGAAACATTCTTCGTTACCCATTGCCCGGAAACTTCAAATCTACGGGGCCTTCATTGAATCAATACTGATTTATTATTTTTGAGCTGTCTGTGTATTTCTGCAGCTGAACGCCACCGCCTGGATGGCTTTCAAAACCGATGCCTACGATGCATTCTTGGGATTCGTCCTGCGTTTGTTTCTCGAATTTCCAACGCGTGTGTCCTTTTTGTGCGGGTTGTCAAGCTGCCACTGACGTTTTCGAAGCGCCAACTTCTTCTTTTTCGTAAGGTCTTGAGATGTCCCGTTGAGCATCCGACGCACCAGACGTTTTTCATCCCGGGAACGCTGCAGCCGGCAACCAGCAGATACATCAGGACGATGGGGAGGCCGAGACGTGAGTGGATTAGTGAAGTTAGAAATAAAGCGTACGAATTTCGCGACGGGCGCCGTGAGGTCACCAGACTTGCACAGAAGCCCTTGGTCTGGCGTAATTTGGCGTCCCGAGCCATTTCTGTCCACGCGCCGCCCGGTGTATATAAACGAGACGGATATGCTCTGTGGAAGGTAAAACTTCTTCCGGAGGATCGGAGTTCGTGCACTCCTTCTCGAGTGTCCATTCGGAGCACTCGCCTCCGGGGCCGATCACCCCTTGACATCTGGGTGTCCGATCCCTGTCGCGAGCGACCAGGTACTTCCCATCCGGAGGAAGGTAAGGCCCAATAAAGGTGGTTGGGGCCTTCCGGGGAAATAGCGCCCACGCGATGGCGGTGTGCATCTCATCGTCGAGTGCCATGAGATTCACCCGCTGGATCCACGGTGTATCGTCCTCTACGCTGACGGGGAAGTCCTCCCATTTGACGATCGGCTGCACTCTCCTGAGGAGGGTTTTCGCGACGTTGACGCAGGCGGTGTTCGCGCCACTCTGCGTCGCTCCATCCGCCCTGATGGGCGTAGTCGTCCCTCCATCGCTCCCTCGGAGGGGGATACTCAGGCTCTCGAGGGCAACTTCAGGGCTGATACCCGGGGTGATCTGGCCCTTCATAGCCCTGACCGCGATAGTCATAGTCGAACTCCCAGTACTCCTCCTCATCGTGGTCGTCGTATGGCTCCCAATTGCGGTCTGCACTTCCGCGCGGGCGATCCCGGCTGTCACGGCTGTCTCGTCGATCTCTTCGATCATCTCGGCGTGGTTCTCGACGATCATAGATCCCGGTCACGACGATCATAGTCATAGTCATCCCGGCGATCCTGGTCACGACGGTCGTAGTCGCTGCCTTCCCGGCGATCCCGGTCCTGGGGGGTGGTTTGGCCTTACTTTGCGTGGTCGGAGGTTGTTTGGGCATCTGGCCGTGAAAAGGCCGTATGGCCGTGAAAAAGGAAAAAGGCCGTGAAAATAAGGCTTTCTGAACTTCGTGCCTGGCTTCCTGAGCTGTGCGTGATTTTACGCAGGCTTTGGACAGGTATATGTTGGCCCAAATGCGTGCGCGTGTTAAAAAACAACCCGAATATGCCCCTAAACCTTATATAGTCATATTTCGCTTGGGTGACTCGAGTGTGACCAAAACAAACTGAGCCCCAAATACACACACCATTTCTCATTTTGACTATACCGTCAAGGGTTCAGGGCATGGGCATCAATGTACGGCTGTTACCGCTGGGATCCCAAGGGTATATACGTTTCATGGTCAACTTCCACTGTGTTGCAGGGGCTGGTTGCTCAAGCGCCGGGGCCATTCGATCACTTTTCATGACTCAGGGCGGCGGATCCTGAAGACTCAAATCTTCCTGTACGTTTATGTTAAAAGCAAACAATGAAATTCACAGGGTTCAAGGTTCTATCGTGATGCAGAGCCCCTCGATCAGCACACCTTTGAAAGGAAATGAGTTCGCAGACCTTGGAGTTTTATATACAGGGCTTTAGGTATCGATCCGGGTACCCCCTTAAGACCGTAGCGCCCAAGATTCCCAAACCCAGCGATAACATAGTACTTCTGGGGTAGAACCTGTGTACGTATTAGCCAGCGTATAGTATGTATGCTAATTAGAGGACGAAAAAGGTCAGGTCGTAGTTCTCGATCATCGATGGCGACTTGATCATGGGATCCTTCGCGCGGAGGTGCCAAGGGATCCAGCGGGGGAGAATGGGGTTATGTAGGGTATATATATGGGGTTATATAGGGATTATATATGGGCTCATATATATATATATATAGGGATTATATGCGGTTTATATATATAGGGATATATATGAGGGTTATATTTAAAGTATTAAGCCACCCCAAGATCAAGTTGCATCAGCATATGCCTGGTGTTGCACAGTACGCGCAGGTCTTTTCAGAACTTCGAACATTACATATACCTTCTTAGTCCAGCTTAATTGGTATCTCCTAGGCCTTCTATTCGCTAGATCTAAGGCTATATCGCAGTGATGTCCGTAGCCAAATCAGCCTACAAACTAAGCTAGCTTCATCCGTGCGCCGCTATTGTCTGTACTTCCCCTTCAGAATTGAGGAGGCCCGGGCTTTTCTCCTTTCCTTTTCCTACAGCATCATTAATCCTCGGGGCGCGTTCAGCTCCACCTGTCTCTGGCATGATCTTTGCCATAAATATTTAATTTCAAGCCCCGTACCCCGGAACCCTTAACCCTTAACCCTATCCCTATACACCAATGCAAACCTCCCTACAGGCCTAAGCTTTAGGTTTAGGGTCCCAATCTGTAAGCCCTAAGCCCTGAAGACTAAACAGCCTCTGTGCTTCCTGAAAACTTTGAATCCCCAACGCCCTTATATATCCACGAAGAACCCAAGAATTTTGTAAACCCGATCTACCCTCAGATATACTTGGGTACCCCAAATCTTCACACTTGATCGATCGGTGTGGCATTCGTGTATGTTTGTGACTGGCAGCGAACTAAAACAATTCGATCATGGGACATATAAATGCGCATACGCGCAGCAATTGGATTGTGTGTGTATATGCTCAGCATTGCTACTCTATTAATTGCCCTTATAATTGTGCTGCAGGTGCTCAGGGGTCCAGCTTTGATTGCCCAGAAGGTGCGCCCAGCCAACATTTTGACACGTGTACTTTGCATTTTCGTATACCGCGCAGTCTTAGCTGAGCTTTCTGCTGCACATGCTGATCTTAGTGCTTTGAGTTACTGGCAGTGGTACACATGCATATGACGGCCCACCCCCATATCGATCCGGCCCTGGGTCCTGCAGCTCATTGTGATGAGCGTTCGTGGCATGCTGGAGCGCCGATGGTGCGCCAACCTCCAAGTTGCATGAGCCAGGTAGAGCAACAATTTTAAGCAAAATATGATAACAGTTGGAGCAGAGTAAAAATTGGAATAGTTTTGGATATCTTACGTTCGGTTTAATCCTTTGCAGCTGCTATGAAATGGAAATAAATGGAAAGGATTATTTAGCAAATAATCCACGAATTTAGTTTCCTATCAAAGGAACTGGAGACACGCATTGAGTAACTCCT
>CAJNIZ010039768.1:46829-64913 GCA_905231905.1 Symbiodinium pilosum | reverse complement strand
TTCCCCTATGATTCTAGGGGATCTAATTTTTAGATCCTTCTGGGGGTCTGGGTAGGCCTACGTGTATCCCTGAGGGTCCATTTACCCAATAAAACACCCCAAGGCTTCGACGTGAAACAAGGCCAGGTCCAGGATCATGTTTTTGGCACGTTTTAGGGTGCACTTAGGGTTTGGGGTTTAGGGGTTTAGGGTTTAGGATTTGGGATTTAGGGTTTACGGTTTAACCCCCAAAAGTATGTCAAATCGTAACCTTAAACCCAGAATAACAGCCATAAAGGCCATTATTTTACATACTTTTGAGGGTTTAGGTAGGGTTGAGGGGTTTCGGGCTTGGGGTTTAGGGTTAGGTTTTAGGGTTTGGGGTCAAGAGCTAAGGTTGGTGGTGGAACTTAGTAAGATGAAATTATTTTCGTTACAGCCCACGCCCCGAAGAAAGTTATGATCCTAGTGTCTATGTTGACATTCAATCTGCCAAGGTGCGCTAGGGTTGGAGGTTTGACGTTTGTAGGTTTAGGGCTTGAGGTTAAAGCCTAAACCGTGTGGGCTGAGGCCAGGAATTTGGGGCTCAAGGTCTTGCATGGGGCTTTGGGGCTACGGATTCAGGCTTTGAGGCTTAGGGTCCAGGGTTGCAGGCGTATAGGGTGATGCGGGATCTTTACCATCAACACGATGACCTCTGTCCCTACAGTCCCATCAGACCTAGCCAAACCTATAACCACACACGACCATAAACCCTTTTCAGGCCCTCACACCATCACCCCGAACCCCAGACCACCCCAAACTGCTAAGTGCTGTGTACCTTGCCTGAACCCTTACCTAAACACCCAACAGTATGCAAAATAATAGCCTTAAACCCATAATAACAGCCATAAAGGCCGTTATTTTACATACTTTTGGGGTTCAGGTAACCCCTAAACCCTGACATGATTTAGAAAGACTACTTGATTACAGGATATTGGACGTTCTGGCCCTTTGGCCTAAACCCCAAACCCTAAACACTAAACCTGAAATTCCGGGCTTAGTGCTAAGTATATCAAATCCAAGCCTTATTCAGGGTTGAGGGTTTTGGGCGCCCATTGGGTCCCACACAAGTTAACATGTCTACAATACGTATACGTACATAATTTGTCTATATATAATATATACACACATACATATATAGATATATGCCGACCACCTAAGACCTAAAACCCGAACCATGAATCGAACCAAAAAAAAAAGCCCTAAACCCTGGACCCGGAAGCCTAAAGAATCAACCATGAACCCTATTCCCACACTCTAAACCATGGCTTGTAAATCCTAAACCCCCACTTACTTGAAGCCCAGAAAGCCCAAACCCTAACTGCACCCTAACGTGCTAAGAGTCGCACCCTCAGGCACTAAGGCATTTGGTCGAAGTTATCATATGATAGAGAGGCTAATTATGTGTAACGTTTAGTTTTCGTGTACCCATCTTGAATACAAACTGTATCTTCAAACCTATAGAATACTAGAATCCAATAAGAACAGAAAGCCCTTTCTGGCATACTCAAACCCAATAAGGGATTCGCAAGTGCAATCCCCCTAAACCCTAAACCTTAAGCCCTAAACCGTAAGCCCTAAACCCTAAACCCCAACCCCTAAACCCCAACCCTTAAACCCTGACCCCAAATCCTGGCGAGGCAGGTGCCGAAGAGGGTCTGGTTCTTGGCCAAGCCAGCTGCTAGCACACTGCAATCCTGCCCATCTTTTCGATTGAGTGGGTTTAGGTTTAGAACCCTAAGCCCCTAAACCCTAAACCCCTAACCCCCAAAGCCTAAAAACAAGGGCCGGGGTCCTAACCCCCCTTAGAAACTGCATCCTCCACTGACAGTTTCCTTGTCTCAGAGACGGCCGACTTTGGGGGACAGGGATGTATGGAGATTACACAGGAAGTACGGGGGAAGGTCTATATGTGGGTTCTACACCCTAAGCCCTAAAGTGCTACAGGGACAGTTTTCAGAAGCAAGTCGTCTCTCTACTCGCAGGTCTAGCGCTTCAGGGTCTAAGGGCCCAGAATGTCCAATATCCCTGTATTGGGGAATATACCCCAAATCATATTAGGGATCCTAGTATTTTTTGGGGTATATTCCCAGATTCGGTCATATTGGACTTTCTGGGGGCTCCAAGCTTTAGGATAAGGTTTTAGCCAAGGGTATGAGGCTATGACCTGCTTTCAAACTTGTACAGTACACCCTTCATTGACGAGAATCTCCTGAGGATGCTTGAAACAAGGGTACTTAACTAACCCTAAACCCTAAACCCTATAGGGACCTGGGGCTGGGAAGTACTGAAGAGGTGAGAGGGCTTTGGGTGTAGGGATTCCATAGGACTTTCGCTTCACGGCTCAGGATCCATTCGTGAGTAACTTGCCGAACAAGAGTGTCGCGGTCAAAGCCTGACCCAACGAAAATCTTGAATAGATTCTCTCGCGATCGGCCACCTGCCTTGTAGGCTACAGGGATCTCCTCGGGCACAGGGATCTCTTCGGGAAAAGTGGGTGAACCGTCTTGCTTTGGAGCAGGGATGATTGGCAGCATCCCAAGAAAAGACGCTGATGTAGACCCCAAAATACGATAATCCTTATTATAAGGACCCACCCAAATGGTGCCCCTAACTTTGGGAAACTCCCTAGTGGAGGATATTGATCCTCTGCCTGCTCCCCCAAATCCGAAGATTCCAGAAAGTGCAATATCCCTTATTTAGGGAATATACCTTAAACCATATTCGGGATCCCAGCATAACTTAAGGCAGACTCCCTAGTTAAGGGATATTGGACTTTCTGGGACTCCTCTCCCACATCGGAAGGCTTAGAGCTGCGGCTTCAATGGCGAAGCCATTATCTTTCTGGCTGCGAACCTGTAATCTTTCCTCTGGGGATCCAAATGATCCAAATAGCCCAATTTAGGTCATACTTACAGACTTTAAGGCCCAATGTAAGCAGTCTTTGTATACTTGGATGCCTAGGGTTCCGGCTGTAAATCTTGCTTGTACTGCTTGTAGGGCTTCCGGCATGTTCAGCCATACTGCTTGATAAAAAAATCCTGCACGGCCTTTAAACACTGTGATTCCATAAGTCCAGATGTTTGGAGTACTTGGGGTCATGCAAGATGCGTAGTATGCATCGTATCACCACTAGACATCCTCCAGCGCCAGAGCCTTAGCTAATCACGCACAGACTCACCGCCAGCACCCTCCACCCCTCCAGCTAATCCCTGAAAACAGAAAAGCCTAAAATCCCTATAGCACCCCTGCTAGCTAACACCCAGAATACCCTAAGAGGACCCCCCACCCTGTAATAGTGACTATAAGGGATACTAGTAACTATACTAGGGTCCTCTTATATTCCTATTATACCACTATTACAGGGTGGGGGGTCCTCCTAAAGAATACCCTTTACGAAATCTTACGCGGGTACGGAGAAGCGTGTCTGGCATGCCTCGGCAGTGAACCCGTTGTAGGACAGATCCTCGGCATCATGTTCGCAGTCTGCCAAACAGTGAACGCTGCAGAACTTCAATAATAATGTAGACCTCCCCTTAAGAGGGATTATAATAATGATCCTAATATGAAGGCCCTTCGAAGGAAGGAGTTTTTAAATCAGGGTTCTACATTAGTATATCCATTCGGTGGGGTTTGACCAAACAGGCTTTCTTGGTGCCGGCAACAGCCCCAAGAGGCTGATGCAGGGGCTTGAAGATTTAAGGGCTTAGGGTGCAGGGTTTAGGGTTGTGTTTTGAGTTGCGCTTTGCTGCAAGGAATTATATACTAGAATCCTGCAGGACCATAGATTGCCATAATTCCATAATTCCCAGCATGTAAGGTACTTAGACTTGTGCAAGATTGTAGTACCCAGAAAGTCCAATATCCCTGAATCAGGGAATATGCCTTAAATTATACTGGGATCCTAAGTATGGTTTAAGGTATATTCCCTAATTAAGGGATATTGAAATTGAACCCTAAACCTAAACCCTAAACCCTAATCCCTAAACCCCTTAACCCCTTAACCCCTAAACCCCTACACCCTAAGCCCTAAACCCCTAAACCCCTAAACCCGAAACCCCAAAACACCAGTATCACGTTGAGGTAATGAGAGGTAGCCTATGCCATGTATCAACAACAACTTATAATTACGCTTATCATGATTACCACCTTTCTCGCTGTTCCTGTTACTAGGCTTACCAAGAAAGTCCAATATCCCCTAATTAGGGAACATACCTTAAATCATATTAGGGATCCTTATCATGATTTAAGGCATATTCCCCAATTGAAGGATATTGGACTTTTTGGGTGCTTCCTCGAATCTGGAATGTTGGGGGCGTCCTTTCTGGTGACCAGGAGAATGCCATGGATTTTCGGGTTTGGAAGGTTTCAGGCTTAGGGTTGCTTACATAGCCCCCTCCACCTGGAACCCCTATCCCTTCCCCCACGCGAAGATGAAACTTCATAGAGCCCCCCACGGACGAGCTCTGTAATCTGTACATCCTAGAAGCCCAAGTAGCCATGTAGCAGGCTCGTGGGTTGTAGGTAATACACTTTTGTATAGTGACTTGGGGACAGGAAGACATTATGTTGGCAACTGGAGAGGGTCAACCATGAATCCTAGACAATAAGCTCTATACATCCTAAACCCTCAACTCTAAACCCTAAAACCTACATCCTAAACTCTAAACCCTAAATCCTAAACCCTACATGCCAAGCCCTGAACCATAGCCTCCAGACACGAAGATTGTAGGGATCTCCTATAATGTCGGGCGAGGTCGAAGTCAGGTCGAATTGCAGAGTTCTATTTAGGGTTTAGGGTTGGGGGTTTAGGATTTATGGTTTAGGGGTTTGGGTTTTGGGGTTCAGGGTTTTGGGGTTCAGGGTTTAGGGAGTTGTGGACTTTAGGGCTTTTGGGATCATGAAGTTTAAGGCTTTTGGGGGTCTAGGGTCATACTCGTAGTGTATCATGGGTTGGCTCAATCCATGACATTCACAATTTTGTAGGCTTCTATGTTACAAGCACAACTTACAGTTCTGAAATGCCTCCGTATAGTTCACGCATTCGAGAGAGCCCATGTGGCGAATGATTTGTGTACCTTAAAAAAGCAGGCTGTAGGAATAAGAGTTAATCGTAGCATTTCTTTTGAGAAACTACATGGCTCAGCGTGTCTCAAAGTACCCTGAAGCCTAAGCCCTAAACGGCCCTAAACCCTATGTAACCCTATTAGAGTATAGTTTCCATTTTCTTTTTCATTTTCACCAATATATCCCTAAACCCTAAACGGCTCTAAACCCTAACCCCTGAAGTTCCCAAACTCCTTAGCCGCAAAGAGTGCCCACATGGTGAGAAACTTGTCTGATCATGGGATTCTGATTACCTCAACCCCTGCAATTAGGACTCTATTACAAGCATATGATAGCTGGAGGGTACTAAAAGGGGTCGGGGTAGGTAAAAACCCCTAAATATTCTCTCTCAAAGATACTGGAACCGTTAAGGAAGTCCGGCGTGCGAACGAGCTCACGAATCACCCGATATTCCTAAACCCTAAACATTAAACCCTCGTGACTTTGGGTTGCATACTTTTCTTTAGTTTCCTGCAGGATTCTGTGTGCGAACGGAACCCTCAACCCTCAAATCCAACCCCCCTAGACTGGGTTTCTGTTAAGGAACTTAAATTAAGTTACCATAATGGATATATATAGTAAATAACAGGGTTTCCCCACTATAGTAACTTAATTTAAGTGCCTTAACAGCAACCCAGTAGACCTTGAACCCCAGCAACTCTCGACCCTTGAGGGACTGTCAGGGTCGCCTGGCACATATAATATGAGCTATAGTCTAAGCTCCGAGTATCCCCCTTAATAGCCCCGATGCTACTCCCATACATAATCCCGTATACAACCCCCTGTTCAAGGAGTTGAGACCCCAAACCCTAAACCCTATGTAATCCACCATATAACCCCTGTTTAAGGAGTTCAGACTATAGCGCACATCCCTTTTTTCTCAGTAAAAGCGATACCACGTCTGGGCGTCTTGGTGGTAGAAGGTGCACCTGACAGAAAGACAAGTTTGGTATATGTTGAGTCAGTCTTGTAGGGTTTAGGGTTTAAAACATACTATTAGTGAAGCAAAAAAGTGTGGGATGCAATGGATATAGGGCCCTACATGGGTACTTGAGGCCGAAGTATATACTCTGTCCCTAAAGGTCCAAGGACCCAAATAATACGGCTTTAGAGCCCAAATACCATTAAGATTATAGTATTTGGGCCCTAAAACCCTATTATTTGGGTCCTTGGACCCTAAACCCTAAACCCTATATCCCCCTATAACCCCTTTAAAGGGGACCCCATTATTTGGGTCCTTGGACCCTTAGGATGTAGCTCTTCGCTCAAACGTAAAAGCCTAGAGGATGCTGCTTGCAGGATGTTGGGGTTTCCGAAAAAGCAGAAAGTCCAACATCCCCTAATTAGGGAATAGAGTTGAAATCATAGTAGGGATCCCTAATATGATTTAAGGCATATTCCCTAATTAGGGGATAATGGACTTTCTAAGAATGAGGGGTACCTTTTGGTGGGGCCGGACAAAAAGGACTGCAGTATTTGGGGATCCACATTGGCGTCCCACTCTTTATGGACACTACGATATCGAAGTCATGCAAAAGGGCGATTCGTAATCCATCTTGTGCCCGTGGACACCTTCAAGACAGGTGGAAGATGTCAACACGTTAGATGCCAAACCCCGTTTCGTAGACACAGAAGTCATCCCATAGGTGAAGCAGCCAGAAGAAAATAAACTCCAAAACCTATACATCCGTAAAAAAAGACAGCTGCGCCATTTGCTTTGGCATTTGAGTTTCCCAGTAACCACTTCAGGTCAATATTCAACATCCCCCACCGCCACTAACATTAAATGTGTCCCCCAATACATAAGATCTCTTAAGGGGACTACTTAGTATTTGAGGTTGAGAGCGGGTAAATGAACGTGAAGGGTCGTTCTGCTTATTCAGGACCCCACACCTTAAACTTTAAAAGCAATGATGGTCACATCCCTTGTGCCCCTGTGGGTGCGCGAGGTTTAGGGTTTAGGGCTTAGGGTTTGAGGTTGAGGATTAGCGTTTGAGGTTTGAGGTTTAAGGCTTAGGGTTTGAAGTTTAGGGTTTGGAAATTCAAAAGTATGTAACATCGGCTTTATGGCCGTTATTACGGGCTTAGGGCTATTGTTTTACATGCTATTGTTTTACATGCTTTTGGGGTTGAGGTAGGCTGGATTAGAAAGTATCGCAAAGTAGTAGGTTGCCTACATCCCTTGAACCCGTTTATGGACCTAAACCCTGAACCTTTGTCATTGCAATTGCGGACAAGGCTCGATGAACCTCGGTTCGGATATTGGGCTTGGGGTGCAGGGTTTAGAGGTTAGGGTTGTATACATGCACATGTGGAATTACATGAATGAAAATTAAACATAAACGGAAACTGGGTTATGAAGGGTCTTGCCGGATTATGTAGCGACTGATGAACCACCAATATCGCTGCGAGGTCTTCTTGAAGTAATCCCTATCACAAGTGTTGATAGTTCGTAAAGCTTCTAGATAGTTCGTAAAGCTTCTGGCTAGCAGGATTTGGGGATTAAGGATTGGGGATCTGTGCATTACAGCATGTACAGCAGGCCTTCAGGCTCTTGGGCTTTCAGGATTTTGGTTTGGTACGGCATGTATGGCTTCGGAAGGTTTAGAGTTTAGGTTTTGGGGCGCAGATTTTACCCTAAACAAAAAGATGCAAGCCCCATGGACTTAAGGCTTGCGGGGTCATCATTCTGATGCTCGTATTTCATGGTTTGGAAGCGCTTATAAGTTAGGTGGACCCTCCACCCAGTAGTACTGACTATACGGGAAGAATAAGGATTCGGGTTCAGGGTTTAGGGTCCTCTCATATTCCTACTAGAACACTTTTACAGGGTGGGGGCTCCTCCTGACCTAGAAACAACAACCTTACTCCTCGTTTCTTCCTCACCACAGTGAGGCCCTGTGCACAAGGCCGGTGAACCAATGCGTCCCGACGTCTAAGCCCCAAACCCCCAACCTTAAGCCCCAAATTTCCAAAACTCTGAAACTACCAAACCTCAGCGACATGGAGCGGAGGCCCTCAAGCCGCAACTGCTGGCGGAAGGCATGAAAACCTGGGCTCGAGAAGCTGCAGCTCTTCAGGGTTTTAAGGTTTCAGGCTTCAGGTTTAGCATTTGGCCAGAGTTTCAGAACTGGAGTTTCTGCGTGTGACGGTGCGCTACACCGATTCACGGGGGCAATGCTTTGAATGATGATTCGGCCCGAGCCCCAAACCCTGAGCCCTAAACTCATTCTTTCCCTAAGGGACCAAGGACCCAACTCATCGAGGTTTAGGGCCCAAATACCATAAGATTAATGGAATTTGCCTGGAGCAGATCTGGTGATGCCAGCGGTTGCAGGTAATCCAAAAATGCATGACATGAGGTTGCTGCTAGCCAGCTTGCCAAATCAACGCACTGTGCCCCATGCAAAATTCTAGCTTCTTGCCTGAAAATGTGTCTGTACCATACCATACCGCGATTTCCCTAAATTCTCACATGTCTGAGGAGTGATGCATGGCTTGAGAATTCGTCGCAAAGACAGCATAAAGTAGCGGAGACAAATAGGTCACAGAAGCCATAGATGCATCTGATTCCCCTGATGACATGACCACACTTCCAAACGACATCCTTCACACAGGCCAAGCTTTGCTTTGCGCGCCATTTGTGGCAGGGGTAGCCGTCTGCATCCCCGTGAGGCTCAACGACCTCGGTCTCCGAAACCCGCCACCTGCTGCATGTGCGCATGAAATAGAGGGTGAAGCCAAGCGATTGCTGCAAATTCCAGACTGGCCTCAACATTGTCAAGATCTGCTGGCCCTGGAACTTGCCAAGCCAGGTGGGACCTTCGCAGATCGATGAAATGCGCCGTTTGCAAAACAACGGCTAGTCAACAAGCAAACCCCGGAAGGCGCAGGCCGAAGGGCTCACCGACAAGTTTTCCTCGGAATAGTGAGCTAAAAGCAAGTTATTCCACTGACTTGTATAGCAATCGCAAAAACATGCCACAGCACGGCACGAACTGGATCGCAAGGCCGTCTTAGGCGAACAAGATTGGGCACGTCAGCGAACATAGCAAATACACCAAAGCATACCACTGGCTGAGGATGCCTGGACTTCCCACAGCGTGCCGGTAGCAATAACAACGCACTTTCTCTCAGGTCTGCGGAATAGCTCAGGGCTTGAAAATTGATAAAGGCTTGCCGCTGTCAGGGCTTCACAGACATGTTATTCGCTAACTTTGGTAACGGCACTACCTCCTTCTGGCCACTGTTCCCAAATCGCAACAAGGAGGAAAGTCGCCCGCAAAGCCTATTTAAGGATGGCAAGACAACATCACAGGCATTCAAAGCAATAAGGAAGCGAGTGCTCAGCTGGCCATATTTTGTTCGGGCTAGGGTCCAGGATGCGTGAGGACCCCTTACTAAGTGCAGGGTTGAGTGGAGGAACACACAGGGACTGTGCGGCATGGCGTCCAGCTTCACTCAGGTCTCGGTGCATGATCTGGCACTGCTCCAGGTGTGCCAGGGCGACAAAGTGCTGTTCAGCGCACCATCTTGTCTGTGCCTCGCCTTGGAATTTGACGTCGGATGCGCGGTTCCAAGAAACACTTACAAGGAAGCGCCGTAAGAAACCCTTACAAAGAAGCGCCGTGTCACCCAGTTGTTCTTCGCTGATGTAAGTGCGCAGCTTCATAGGCAATGCCTCCAATGCCTGGGATGGCAGCGAACAAGCACCCCAGGGCCACAGCCAAAATCCAAAACTCACTTTTGAAGAACACATATAGCCCGATGGCAGGGTTCATACGGCTATTGCAATATCACCTTGGAACAAGGGGGTGAGTGAGTCCTTAGCTTTATGAGGACGGGGCTGTTTCCGTACAAGTACCTTTCAACATCTTGCCCCAATAGCTGCGAAATCACATGCCGGTGCAGGCAACAGACACAACGTGCCCTGGGCATCCTCGAAACCTCGGATGCTCTGGTTTCCTCACCTGGCTGGCTTGAAGCAAGTAACACCATTCAGCTTACTACAGCTGGAGCATCTTTTTAAAGGGCTGGGAGGCAGCTGCTTAAGTTGAATCTTAGCATCGCTTGTCCCACGCCGGCGCTGTCCATGCTTCTTGTCAGGCGCTTACCGGCTCAGCGTTCTTTTCATTCAACTAACGACAGGTGGGGGAAAGCGATACAAGCTCACGAGCGCATGACAGGCTGCAGAAAGCCAACCTTGTCATGGTTGGCCTTCGTTGGCTCCATTTGCTTTATGGCCACGTGGCACTCTGCTGATGTACGGCTTTGAACTGCTGATGTTGCAGCCCGTTGCTGTGTTTCCTCACGCGGGGGCATCAGAGGTTGCGCCTGCCTTCAGCCCGTGACTTACCCGCTGCGCTAGGTAAGCGGAGCCGAAGGAGCCTGGAATCGGATTGGCCCAGAAAGGGTTACAAAGGCTGCACGAATGTTTTCTCACAAGTGGGCTGCGATGCTTCAATCTCAAAATCGTTGGCACTGAGATTGCAGTCTGGTTTCATAGGGTTTGGGGTTTAGGGTTCAGGGGTGCCAGGATCTGCCTGAAAAGGATTTCCTAACATCATACTAGTAGACCTTGATGGATTTGATGGCTTATTGCTTGACTAAACAATCAAGAGGCCCCCTACTGCTACCCCCCTAAACCCGAAACCTCACATCATTCCTATAGTTGTCCCTCGATATCCCCAATCAAGTGGAACCTGTAGCGTAGTTGAGCGCTTAATATCGCAGAATGCCCAAGTAGCCCTTAAGTAGGGCATTTACCTCAAATCCTACTACGGATCCTGATGTCATTCCAGCTATATTCCCAAACCCTAAACCCTATATTGTAAAACCCGTTCTAAGGAGTTGAGACTATAGCTCACATGTAGCCCTTGTAGCGGAGTGGCCGCTTTTGGTAGGGCGGGCTCTTTACTCAAAACGTTCTTACTTTAGAGTTTAGGGTTTAGGGTTTATGGATACTTCTGAAGGTTGTTTCAACCAGGACCCTCCCCGTACCCTCCCTGTACCCTTGAATAGTGGTATATGGTCCCTAGTTTAAGGTACATAGAGGGTAGATGGAGGGCCTAGGAAAATACTTCTTCTTCATTGAAGTGTAGAGTGCTCATGGCGAAAACAGAGAAGAAATGGGATCAGCCTGCTGTCTAGAAGCATCGGCGCATGAATCGCTTGCCGTTCCCTTGGCTGGAGAATGATGCTTCCCATGTCTCCGTTTGGGGTGGTCCTCCTCCAATACCACTAGGCACGAATCTACTGGTGAAAAGCCAGAAGAAAACCAAACGGAAAGAACACATGCAAACTGGGCTTACACAAGGGGTTATAAGGAGTGTTTGTAGGCACGTAAATATGCGCATAGAATAAAGTGTTTCAATGTTGTACCACAATTACATGAGGCTTACAGGTTGATAGTACTACGATTCATTCGGGCTGTAGAAGTTTCTGTCACAGGTATATGAAGAGGCTATTGTTGTCAAGGTCCCCTATAATTTGTGTTTGGGGCTGGCTTATTCAGGACCTGGGCAATGATAGGAAGGTCTCCTATAATGTGTTTTGATTTTTGGGGCCTAGAAATACAGGAAAGATTCTCAAAATTCCCTTTTTAGTCAATCTACAGGGACCTCAGAACCGTGGGAGCTCAGGGGGCCGTATTGAGGATCCCTAATTTCGCTTTTTTCGGAAGGGCCTATTGTTAGGGGCCCATACTTATTAAAGAGGGTCCAACATTACTACTACCTTAGGGCCGTTCCTCTGCCCCCCCAACCTTTGAACCCGGATTCTTAAATTGTACGCCCCGGAATTTTGAAGCTAAACCCCTACACCCTAAAGCCTAAACCTTGCACCTCAAATTTGCTCCGCGCACCTTGAACCCCTACATCCCCCAAAACTTTCGGGTTTAGGGTTTGGGGATTTGGTTTGGGGGTTTAGGGTTCAGGGGTACCGCGCAGCATGCCAAAGGACCGTCTTCTGAAGCAGCGAATCTCCAATCTTCCCCTATTGTTAAAGCAAACCCATCCCACCCAACCGCCTTGATGCTAACCTCAACACCCACCCCCTTGAGCGATACACTAAACTCCCAGGTTCCCCCTTAGCTATAATGCTCCCCTATATCAATCCTATATTACACCCTTTAGGGAATTTAGATTGCAGCTCACGTGTCCCCCAAAAAATCAGGTCTCTGCTGGGGACCTTTTTTGTTATTCTTTGTGATGGGGAAGTTAAGTCTGAAGGGATTATGCTGAATAATGGAGCTACATCTAATGATTGGGAGCACACCCGAAGCCGGAAATCCTAAACCCACTAAACCAAACGCCATAAAACCCCAAACCCTTAGCCCAAAACCCTAAATGCCTAAACCGTAACCCCAAGCCCCCTAACCCCAAACCTTGAATCCTACAGTCTCGTAATTGGGAGTATGTCATTACAACGATGGGAGATCTCCTGATCCGGGGAGAAGACGATCTATGCGGCTCAAAGCTTGATGGGAATGTAGACGCATCTACAGGGTTTAGGGGTTAGGGTTCCAAGTTTAAGGTTTAGAGTTTAGGGTTGGAATTGGTTAATAGAAGTATCTGCCGCTTTTCTGGTGCCTGGGGGAGAAGCAGCCGGATGATCCGATGTCTTCCTGCTGAGACCTGCCTCCGAGCTGCTAAACCTCCTGGCCCCCACGCGGTTTAGGGTTCAGGGTTTGGGGGCTTTGGCTTCTGCAAGGGTTAGCAGAGATTTGTCATTACCTATGGGTTTTGGGCTATAGCGTTTAAGGTTTGGGGTTTAGGGTTGGGTTTAGCCTTTTTTAGTCGTTTGTTTAGATAAGCTGTATATATGAAAAGCAGGAAGATTAGAGGATTTCAAGGCCGCCTTTGGAAGAGAGCTACCCCTAGAACCGCATGATCGTAGCCTTATGATACACCACACAACCCTGAACCCATCAAACACACTCAGCCCCACAACCTAAAACTCAACGCAATGAACCTTCTACCCAAAACGTTGCAGCCAAAGCACCATTGAAATGTAGCGCCACCTGTGGAGGCTTGGGCTTTAGAGTTTAGGGTTTAGAGTTTAGGGTTAGCGTTACGGGTCAGTCCATGTACTCAAGACTTGTTTTTTGGTATCAGGGGTTAGGGCTTATTCTGAGGGTTTGGGGTCTAGAGTCGTAGTATGACTACTAGTTAGGAGGTCCTCATTATGTCTTGAGGTTGCAAAAACGATCTTGAACTAAACTTGACCCTAAACCCTAAACCCTAAATCAAAAACCCTAAACAACGTTGAATCTTGAACCCCGGAGAACTTCAAAGTCTCATGAGCCCTAACCTGACGTGAGTCCCTACACTCTGAATGCCTTAAATGCAGCACGTGTCCTGTAGCCTAGAGCTTGAAACAGGTAGCGTAGTGGCTTCCAGAATGAATGAGTGTTGTAGACTTAACTAACTATTACAAATTGAGTAGTGTTTTTTGGTGGTTGAACCTAGTAAGATAAGATTCCTTATATAAACTGCTATACCCCAAAAGGAGGATCTAATCTTACTCTATATTGGGTACCATGGTATCCCCAAATAAAATACTACTCAGTTGCCTCAGGTTCAGAGGGAAGGCATGGGTAGCCTCCAGAGCAAGGGCCCATTGAGGCGAACCCACATACAACTGCCCTGAGCCGAACATAAGAGGAAGATGCCAAGTCCTATAGGCTCCGAGGTATCTATATGATAGATAAGAACCCAAGATATATCACTGACTACTAGCAAAAAAAACGTACTTTATACTATATAGATACTTTGGACCCTGTACTTCTACTCCTGTCGCCCCCATACCAAACGAGCTGTCATCTCATTTTCCATTTGAGTCTTCACTACAGCTCATATCATATAGATCTTGAGGATCCTCATACTACCCTAAACACTCCCCCCCAGAGCACGATCATAGAAGGATATTTTTTCAGGGCTAATTCAGGTTAACTCAGAGGAACCTAGGTGCTTACCCAGACCCCTGATCAATCAACCCCCTCCCCTCAATGGGGATTATCTTAGGGACCTAATATTCAAGGCCCTTTGAAGGAAGTTTATTAATCACGGGTCTACACTAGTATAGCAGGGGTAGTAGGGGCATCCAAAAAAATCAGACGCTATGGAGAGTTGGCCATTACCCAGAAGGCTCCACGTAGCTGTAGAGTATATACTTAGGGCCTAAAGGGGTTCCCATAAGACTACTTTAGGACCCACGTATATATCATACAGCTACATGGATCCTTTGGGTTACTCTGGAATCCTACATCTTGAAGCCTTGATTAAAACCTTCACACCTACCCGCCAATCCCCGATGCACAGGGTTAAGGGTTTAGGGCTTACATGGACCCCAAACGTATGTAACATCATGGCCTTTATGGCTGATATTGTGGTTTAAGGCTAATAATTGACATACTTTAGGGGGTTTAGGGTTTAGGGGCCCTCAACCCTCAACCAGGAACCCTAATTGGGCTTGAGCCTTGCCAAAACAGTAAGCCCTCAACGCCGGACCGTAAATTCTAGACCGACAAAGCGCATCGTAAACCCTCATACGTCAAACCTGCACAGAACATCCTTGTCCACTAAGAGAAATGCAGAGACACACAACTATTTGGTACAAACCACTTGAGCATGGGTGCATTGCTAACTCAAGAGCTAAGCAGGTATCTTACGAGACACTGGTGTTATGTAAGATCCCCCAAGCCCGAAGCCCTAAAACCTAACAGCTATGGGAGATTATTGGATTCTTATCTGCCTGGCTCTAGATGAAGTTGGGTACCGGAAAGTCCAATATCCCGTATTAAGGGAATGATTAAGGATCCGAGTATCATGTAGGGGGTATTCCCCAATTGAAGGATACTGGACTTTTCTGGGTAGGTTACTCTAGATATAGCCCGGACACGGGTACGTAGGTTCATCTAGGTGAGCGGTAAGCCCAAAATCCGAAACCCTCAACCCTAATGAGCCCATACCCTGATGCATCTCCATGAGCCTTTGAATTTTTTTGAAGTGACCTTAATTTCATACCCAAAGGACCCTAAGTATCTACGGTTTGGGTTAGTATACCCTATATAGGTACTTCGGATCCTTGGAGATAAGTTTACATGTTGCCTTAAGGGTCCAAGTACCTAATAGTCATATACTTGCCCAAAACCTATACTATAATTACTACTACCCAAAACCCAAGTACCTAGTTATTGGGTACTTGGACCCTTAGGGTTACTCTACCTAGACCCTCCTCCTAGCCTCGCATAGGGCCTAAGTACCTGGGGCTAGACATCCCCAAGTCCGGATACCAGGAGGGTCTGGGCACTCTAAACCCTGAACTCCAGACTCCAAACCCCATCCCCGCAGGTCCTCAACCCCAAAACCCAAAACCCTATATCAACCCTTAACCCTACCCAAAACCCTAGACCCTTAACCCTTAACCCTACCCAAAACCCTAGACCCTGAACTCCGGATAAATACCCAGAAATCGGAACCCAGGCACCGGAGGCTCGCTTGAAACGCCCTGACGGAGCCGCGGAGGCGAGAGATTGTTGAAGCCTCAGGTGAGCTATAATCTAAACTTCTTGAATATTGGGGTAATATTAGGGTTATGTTGGGGTTATGCTGTTGATGCATGAAATCTTGCACCACCTAGGGGCCCTACACTACTGTAACTCCTAGGACTTTAGGGACTTAAGGTGGTGCAAGATTTCCTCCATCAACAATACTAGGGTTATATCATACTAGGGTTATATAGCGGGTTTCTTATAAGGGACTACTATAGGGCTTGTTTGGGGTGATATGAGGAGTTTAGGCTAGAGCTCATGTGGTTTAATGATTAGGTTAGGGTTTAAGGTTTATGGTGTTCTATTACCTGGAAGGCCCAAGCACCCAAATGATACGGTCTTGCGTCCCAAATACTATAATTTGGGTTTTGGTACCTAAACGTAGATATACGGTACCCAGAGTGTCCAATATCCCTTGAATTAGGGAATATAATATACCCTAAACTATACTGGCATCCCTAATATGGTTGAAGGTATATTCCCTAATTAAGGGATATTGGACCCTAAACCCTAAACCCTAAACCCTGGACTTTCTGGGTATATGTCTGGTGACCAAAGGAGGTGGTTCCTAAGTCCCATGACTTCCAAGTAAGCCCTATAACCCTGAAATCTAGCCCTGAGGTGCCAAGGACCCAAATACTAGAGTTTAAGGATTTAGGGTTTAGGGGTTAGGGTCCCAGGACCCCAATAATAGGGGCTTAGGGCCCAAATACTATAAGATTAATGGTATTTGGGCCCTAAAGCCCTGCTATTTGGGTCCTTGCACCCTTAAAATGGATCCCAGGTCAATGTCTCCAAACGACACATTTCAAAGTTTTGGGCTAGTATCCCTGTAGTTATATCTCCTCTAAATCCTAAACTCCAAACCCTAAAGCCTAAACCCTTAAGTCTAGAACCTAAACTCCAAACCCTGAAACCTGAAACTCTGCCGTTGAATTCTGACTCAAATTTGACGTCTACAAGTCTAGAGTATGCTAGGATCATCTACGCCCAAAGCCTTTTACAAGGCTCCCCCAAGTACCTGGTTGTGGCATACGGTTTAGGGCTTAGGGTTTAAAGGGTTTTAGGGGCTTTAGAGGTTCTAAGGGTCTTAAGGGTTTTTGAAGGTTTTTAATGGTTTTAAGGATTTAAAGGGTTCGCGAGCTGAGGGGCGTTGACGGAATCTCTGCGACTTGGCCGCACTTTGCCGGCCACGCGCAGTAAAGTAATTTCCGCGGCCTTGGCAAAAGATCCTAAGTCTGTGTATGGTACAAAGCTACCATGGAGAACCAAATGGAAAATGACATGGAAACTGTGCAGATATGCGGAGCCTTCAGTTGACATGGGGAGCCTTCAGTAGCCGAAGTCCGAGGTCCTACTATGAATTCGTAATCTAAACAATATGAAACCAGGGCTTCTATAGCAGGGCTTCGTCAAATGGTCTGGGTCAGTATCTCCTATACAAGTACGCAGGCGCCTTTGTGTTCCTCAATGTGTCCGTATTGCACGATCATACATTCCTTGTTGCATTGGGTCTCAGCATGATAGAAGCTAAGGACTAGGACACTTTGACACAAATTGGCATCCCGTATTGAGTGTGCGCATGTTAAAAAAATGAGAGCTGTATCTCCAAAAAATGGTCCAGTTCTGGCAGAAGCTTGAAATAGGATCAGTTTGAAATCATGCTACATGATGCGCACCATTGAAAGAGACGTCGGGTGAGGTCGTAACAGTATAGTCAGGATTTACCGGGTTCTGTTAAGGAATTTACATTAAGTCACCATAATGGGTATACATATATAGTAATTCATATAATTGTTTCCCAAATATAGTAACTCAAATTAAGTTCCGTAAAAGCAACCCATTTTAAGGGCTTTGGATTTTGAGAAGTTTCTTGCTGGGCGTATATAAGCAGATCACATATACGGCGTTCTGAAGGTTTCTAGGTCTTCTTTTATGAGGCCAATGATTTCTTTAAGAATAGACACTACCTGGACCCCCAAAAGTATGTAAAATCATGGCCTTTCTGGCTGTTTTTTCTGGGCTTAGGGCTCTTATTTTACATACTCTTGGGATTTACAGTATCTAAAATAATGGCCTCTATTGCTCTTATCATGGGTTTAGGGCTATCATTTCACATACTTTGGGGGTTTAGGTAGGCATCTCAGGCTTGCGTTACGACATTGTTTCTCGTATCTGATAGAAAGCATCGCCTATGCACCAGGGAGTTTCGAGATCGATCGGAAAAATACCGTCACTCTATCGGCCTAAAACCCGACAACCACAAAGCCTTGGATCCACAGTGCTACACCCTAACAAACAAAACTCGCCTGTGATGAACTTTGAATGAAAGTAGCAACACCTGCATTTAAAGCGCTAGTGGGCTGTGAGGACGGCCATCAGCTACAGGGGGGGGGGGGGGGGGC
>CAJNIZ010039768.1:22368-46729 GCA_905231905.1 Symbiodinium pilosum | reverse complement strand
TCCCCTATCGATCTTGGGGATTTTTGCAAAACTACCGCGTAGACTAAATGAAGTAAACGGTAATTTTGACCGCGACTCATTTACGGTTTAGGGTTAGGGTGGGGTGAATGTGGGGTTTAAGGTTGGGAGGCGTTAAATTTGAGGTTTCAGGTTATTTTGGGTGGGAGACCTTTGGGTTTAGGGCCTGCAGGCTTAGGGTTGAGGTAGGGATTGACGTTTAGGGTCTAGGGTTGGGAGGCTGAAGGGTTCAGGGTTTAGGGTGTTAGGATTCAGGGTGTAGGGTTGGGCGGCTATTGGGTGTAAGGTTGGGCTTCTCAAGAATTGTGTCTTTGGTTCTTCTTGCGCTTTAGCAATTGAAAGCCACCTGCAGCAGAACTGGCACCATGATCCGTTGTAGCCTTGTGCCAGGGCTTGTCCTAAAAGCCTTGTAAAAAAAAGAGACCATTGGGAATGCGCTTCCTCCTAACCAAGCAGGGAACCCACGTTCTGGCCATTTCCGGGACAAGTCTTTTCAAACAACTACAAGGGTTTAGGGTTTGGGGTACTCAAAGCTAATGGTGCAGCCTCCCAAGTATCAAAGTAGCAAAGAAGTCCAGCTTGCAGTATGTAGGGTGGGACTCGTGACGCAACAGGAAATAATCGGGTAGACTAGAAGCGTTGCAGGAAGTCTACCCTAAGCCCTAAACCCTAAACCCTACATGATCCCAAGCCCGGACCCAAAGACCCTAGGGATCTCCTGGCGAACGCTTTGCTTCTTTGGGGCCCCAGCATTGCGTGGCACTTAGGACCTTTGCAAAGGGTTAATCCTCAGGCATAGGAATACTTAAGCCCCAAATGTTGCGAAATAATGGCCTTTTAAACCCATAATAACACCATAAAGGCTATCATCTTACATACTTCCGGAAGTCCAGGTAACAGGGAAATCCAGAGGGTTTAAGGTTCAAGCTAAGTCACAATAAGAACAACTACGCAACCTCATTGGATAGCTCTGCACCCCTACTTTGAGGGACCCTAGAGTTAGGTAATATTAGGATTTAGGATTTAGGATTTAGGGCTTAGGGTTTGGAGTAATTTGCAGATATCCCGTTAATACGCCCATTCTGACCCCATTGTAACAAGCAGGTTACCCAATGCATCAGTAGCTCTAGGGTCCCACAAAGTAGGCTCTAGGAAAGGTAGACTTCAGGGCTTCTTCTGCACCGGCTCTTGTTCTCTGAAGAATTCGGGGATTAGGCCCTAAACCCTAAACCCTGAACCCTGAACTCAGAACCCACGAAAAATCAGAACCCTAAACCCTAATAAACCCTAATCCCTAAAAATCTGAACCCTAAACCCTAAACCCACGGTTTAGGTTTCGGGGTTTGCGCTGAACCCGTGGCTGGCTGCAGCTAAATTGCAAATTCCACCGTCCTGGCCAGCTGGCATACCTGAGATGTGGGCTTTCCGTGACAGCTTGGGGTCATAGGGTTTAGGGTATAGGGTTTAGGGTTTACGGGGGGTTAAGGATCCGAGTACCCAAACATTAAATTATTGATGCCTAACATCCTCAGTATTATCCTAGAGTTTATAGCTTCGGTCTGTCTGGGGTTAGGGCTCCGTTGGAGATCTGATAGATGTAGGCTCCTGCCAAAAAACACTCCCTTGTGTGACCTTCATGCGCAGACAGGTTTTTACAAATCGGGGATCTACAACACATGGGAGTATTGATTTATTTGGGCTTGTTGCAGGGCGGACGTGGGACGGGCTTGGCACATAAACGTGGCAAAGCATTAGCCACAGGGTCCAGGAACCCATACGTTATAACCTTACGCTACAAACGTACCGTAGAGATTACCAGGGTTAAGAGTTTAGGGTGGTTACAGAAGCCCTGAACAGCAAACCTCACACCGCCTAAACCCCTTATGGGCATGGTACGCCAGCAGATAGTATTCAGCCTGGATAGGGCTACCTGCGCTAGAAAGCTTTCCCTGAAGACTCTGAATCCTGAAGCCCGCAACCCCGAAACCGCACGTGAAGGCTCAGGTTTACAAATGTAAGATGATTGTCCCTAGGGCTCCAGCTACCTAAATAATCGGTCCTTGGTCCTCTATATCCTATAGTAATAGTTACATAGCCCTGTAGTTTACTATTTACGCAACTACTGCACAAATAACCAACTTCCCTCCGTGCTGAGGAGCTCAGGGGCTTAGGCTTAGACATGTGTCATACATCAGAAGTACTAAGCCCTAAACACTAGATCCTAAACAAGTAGTTATTTGCGCTGAACCTCCAGGTCAACCCTAAGATGCTACAGGTACTACCATTAGAAAAACTCCCTAAACCCTAAACCCTAAGGGTCCAAGGACCGAAACAATAGGGCTTTAGGGCCCAAATACTATTACAATTATGGTAAAAATCCCTATTCTCTGGGTCCTTGGACCCTTAGGGTAAACCTTATGTGAGCTACGGTCTAAACTCCTAGTATCCCCCTTAATAACCCCTATAAGAGTCCCCTATGTAATCCCCTATATAACCCCCCTTTAAGGAGTTCAGACTATAGCTCATGTGTCACGAGCTGCGAGATGCCCAAGCACGTGGAAGTGGTCCGCAAAGGTCACAACCTGGATCTCAGGAGGACTATTCCCTAAGGGTCCTAAGTACCGATATGCGACACACTTACCCAAACCATAAGGGAAGCTCCTACTAAAGAAGCCAAGCCTTGTACTGTGTAGGTAGGTACTTTGGACACTTTTGGGATTTTGAGTCACATGCCCAGAAAGCCCAATACCTCATATTTAGGGAATATACCTCAAAACATATTATAGTGATCTTAGTATCATTTAGGGTATATTCCCTGAACAATGAACCCTAAACCTTAAACCCCAATCCCTCAACCCTAAACCCTAAACCGTAAACCCCAATCCCTAAACCCTACAGCCTGAACCCTCATCGCTGCATTTCCCTAATTGCGGGATCTTGGGCTTTCTGGGTGAAGGTTTCAGTTCGGAGCTCCGGATTTAGGCTCCAGACCTGGGTGTGGGGGGTTCTAGGGTTTTAGGGTTTAGGGTTTTGGGTGTAGGGATTTAGGGATTTGGGTTTTCGGGTTTAGGGCTTAGAGTTTAGGGTTCGGTGAAATTGGATTCACTCAGCCCAAAGTACCCGGGCCCGGTAGGGTATAGACTCTTCTGCGAGTGAAACTGAATCAGGCCACACACACACACAAGCACTCGTTAGGCGTTAGGCATGCGGCTCGACCTACATATGCTTCATGCGGAACAAGCCTGACAGCAAGCAAGCAAGCAAGCCTGAAACCCCCTAAACCCAAATGGCCCCTGCTGTGAAAGGTGAGCCAGTGCTACTACTAATGTCAGTATAGTCCCGGGCTGATGGTGGATGATCGCCATGCCGACAATACCAACTGAACCCTACTTGAAGGGTCACCGGGAATATGTAAGTAGGTAAGTTATGCGAACGACCGGGTTATACGATACGAGCTATATTCTAAAAACTCTAGCATCCCCTTATATAATAACCCCTAAATAACACCCTCTACGGAGTTTAGACTATACCTCACATGGAAAATGAGGGTTATCAATTTAGGTGCTGGTTTAGGGTTCAGGGTTAAAACCTCAAACCCTGCCAGTTACCTGAAGCTGAAAGCGCAAGAACAAAAGCAAACAAACTCTCAAACGTCTGCCAGAGACCTGAAACCACCCAAACCCTAAACCCTGAACCTTCAACCCTCAACCCCACAAAATTCAGATCTGACACCCGACTCCCTTAATCCCAACCCCTAAAACCCTATACCCTATCCCCTAAGCCCCAACATGTCCAACCCGTAAACCCCAAATCCTGAGACCCCTAGACCTTAAATCCCGAACTCAAACCCTAGAGCCTAAACAGTTGAAGGGGTCTGGGGTTTAGGCTTTAGGGTTCAGAGTTTAGAGGAGGTGAACCATCTAGGACAACGCTCATAAGGTAACCTATATCTCAGTTTCCAAATAAGAAGCTCAAGTATAAAGACCACCCCCCCAAACAATATATACATATGTATATGTATATGTATATGTATATATATACATATATGCACATACATAATCCACGCACCCCCCCCCCCTCCCCACATCCCTCTTTACTTGCTACTGGTTTGCCAAGATTGAAGGTAGGAATAGACAAGAAAATCGAAACTACTAAAGCTTAAGCCTTAAACCCTGAATCCATGCATACAGGGACGACTATCAGAATCCGTTCTTTGATTCCTTGCCTAGATATAGTTACTGATATAGACATAGCTCCAAGCCCTAAAGACCAACAAGCTATTCCGATACAATCCCTAAATCCTTGACCCTAATCCCGCCCTAGACCCCAAACCCTAAGCTCTAAGCCCTACATCCTAAACCCTAAACCCTACGCCCTAAAACCTGCCCTAAAACCTAAAACCTACATATCGTCCTAGCATGTCCTTACCACTGAAGCCTGGCGAACCCATGGCCTGGGCAGGCAACGAAGCAAACGGCATCTCATCCACCTTCTAAGGGGGAAGCTGTGGTTGTTTGGGTTCTAGGGTTTCAGGGTTTAGGGTTTTAGGGTTTAGGGTTGCAGGGTTTTAGGGTTTAGGGTTGCAGGGTTTAGGGTTTTAGGGTTTAGGATTTATCGGGTTTAGGATTTAGATTCTTTTTTCGCGTTCAGCTTTCAGGGTTTATAGGGCAGAGCTGTGGGCCCCACGTATGAGCTGTAGTCTAAACTCCTAGTATGCCCCTTTGGTTTAGAGGTTTAAAGGTGCAGGGTGTCAGAGGTTTACCTAGATCTTCCGACAATATGTTTATTCCTGCTTGTGACAATTTCTGTGCGTGATCACAGAAGACTTGGAAATCCATGCGTAATGTTTATTTTAGTACGTGAACCCGATTCACTTAGTAATGGGTTGTTGCGGGCATCTGGGGCTCACATATGATGATAAATACCTCCCTTCATGAACCTTCACCTTCATATCCATCGGTGGACATCCTGGACGCGATCATGAAGGATGCAGGGGGCTGAGCTTTTTAGGCAAACTCTCGGGCCCACTGACGGTTGTAGAACACAAGGCAAGTACGCATTGTGCGTATGCCTGTGGTTACTGTAGCTGCACGTCTGCAAATACGACATACTCGGCCAATGAAGTCTTCGTCTTGCCAACAACTATGGCCTTAGTTGCCATCGTCCCCCCATATGTTATAAAGATTTCTTCACTATGTTTCAGGGTTGCTTGAGATGACTGGGGTTTGTGACAAATTGGATTCCCGGGGTTATCACGGAGTATTATAATTCTGGCATCAAGAATAGAAAAAATGCTGTAGAGTTTGGAACCTAGCTTCATCTTGGATTTAGCACCAAGCTTTGGCGGCGCTCAACCTGGATGGACATGTCTCTCCTTGTGAAGTCATGGCTGGGGTCTCGAAAGTACTGTTCAGGTTTCATTTCGGAACAATCTAAACATTGGCCAGGGGTCGTGATGTGCTGCATCATATGCAGCTTCGGCTTCAACTTAAAGAGACACCAGCGACGTGTATGTGTGTGGAAAGCCAGAGCACCAAATCCCTCCTTAGTATAGTGTATATGGAACTGACAGGCCCAGGTGACCCTGTAAATTAAACTGTTGCTTGTGCAGCTAAATGACTAGCATCGCCCAGCCCATTTTGACAAGCTCCGTTGCATCACGAAGTGGTATCCACAAAGGATGTGCATGAAGTCCCCGGAAAAAAGAATCCGTATTCGTAATGGTCCACTGTAGCAGGTCATAGAGGTCACGGTCATTTGCATCCTGCAGATACTTCATGCAACGTGTATGACCCCATTGTAACGAGCTAGTAGGTGCCCAAGAACTGTTGAAAACTACCACACTAAAGCAGAAAAGGCTCCACCCTGTCAGCTCCAGCTGGTTCGTTCAAGAATTGTGCCAGCCACGCACAAAGAAGTATGGTGTCGAATCCTTTTCCTGTTCCGGATGGAAAGTTTTGCAACCTTAGCTGAATAATGGAGATAGACCTTTTAAAGATAAACCCACATTCTATATGAACCCTGGACTAAATTTGTAGTATTTCCCTTAATAGGTCCCCCCCAAAACCCTATATACTCCCCTATAGGTCCCCCCCAACCTAAATTTTGTCCGTACCTCATATAGACCTAATTAAACCCATCAACCCTCCCACTTTGCTTGAATTGAGGCCAGCTACGTCTTCATTTTGAACGCCAAGAGCGAAAACCCCACGAGGCTGGTTGACTTACCCATTCCACGGCACCATAACACAAACAGATCGTACAATGCATCTAGCTTTAGCTGCGTCGATCTGCCTGCCACAGCATTAATCCTGACAAGTAGGATAATCGCCGAAGTAACCAGTGTAGAGCCAAATCCTTGAATGGCAAACGTATGAGCAGGGTCTGTCCGAATTCTCCAAGGGTCATTTCCACCAGGGATACCTCGTAGAGGGCTTACTTGGGGTTTCCACGGCTCTTCCACAGGATCTTCTCTTGTCCAAAGGCGTACAGCTGATGTTCGAGAAGTGTCGTACCATTCCTGCACTACATTTAAAATACTCTGTACAACAAACCTATGTGAAGCTCAACAAACATACTATTCCTAACCAGTTTGAAGCTCACGCCTGCTGATCACACATGTGGCAGATTCTTGTTGAAGAAAAGCCCGTAGCCAAACAATAAGCCTTTCGAAGAAAAACCCAATCACCTTTGCAGCCAAGCCAAGCCATACGAAAGTGATAGTTGCGCCCATCATTGACCACCTAAGGGAGAAATTATGCATAGCTACTCTAGTGGGCTATGACAGGGTTGTAGGTTGTGTATACAGGAATATAGGTGGTTTATTTACTAGAGGTAGATCTCAAAGAACCAGTACTAGACATAAAATAAACCGGTATGGAAGCCACATCTAGACCGTCCCGAAAAAGAGCAGTGCAGTCGTCAGCCAGTGTTTCCAGCAGTTTGAAGATTGTACGATCACCATTGTAACAGCGAGCAGGTATAAGAGTATACAAGAAGCGGGAACAAAATGATTGCCTTAGTAAGCCGGTGAACATTTCTTGAAGGAAGTTGTTCCAGGACTAGGATGCTACACAGGCCTAATTATGAAAGAAAATGTTAAGCCAATAAAACCCAAGCAGCCCACTCTCATTCAATCGCGTCCTCCCGTAGTGCGATAATATACATTGGAAACTGAAAACCATGACAGCCTGCTTTGTCCTGCCACGGCCCTCGTCACCGTGAACGAAATACGGAATGGTGTGTACTCGCTCCCCCTCTGGCAGAGTAAATGTAAGATGAGTTGGATCTACATGCTCATACAAATCCCAGAACTCTTTCAAGTCATTGGCCCAAAGATTGGTCTGGGATATGTGATGGCCACCCAACAGTAGCTGCCCACCCTGCACCTCCATGATGTAGCGTACCCATGACGTCAAAGGTAGAGTTGGCCAGGGAATCTGCTGCACTTGTCGGGTTCTAGCGTGACGCACATCAATCACAGTAGGCTTGATCTCAATCTGCAGGGAATACCGGGGATGGCTTAGGAGGCGACGCAGGTCTCTGCATGCATCAGTGGAATTCGCGCACCGGGCCAGTTTTGCAAGAATTGGATCACGATGCCCTGTGGGGGGGGGGACCATAGGATGGAATGAGCAGGGCAGGGTAGGGCTGACTAACTGCTTGTACATTAGTACGGTACTTGCCAGAGGGTATTGTTTATAAGATGGGGTTTTGAAGGTCATCCAAAATTACAAAGGACTAGGAATGTTTTTGTTCACACCATGCCTCGTTTGGCCAACTTCTTGTGAGCTTTCTTTGCTAGACGACATGTGCGGGCGGCCGAATCAGCCTGGGGTTTGTACAGATGTAGATACAATATGGGCATATATGGGTTGGAGGAAGAGCTGCTAGGTTACCATTGGTTCAACTTGGAGCCACGCCCAGTCAACAACCCTACATTGTTTGAAGCTATCCCCAGAAAGGTACAATCCCAGAAATCTTGCTAGACCCCAAAAAAAGAATCCAGATAAGCGATTACATAACCAACCCCATATGAGCTCGACCCTTATAAAGATGACCAGGAACCCCAGTCGTCAGCCCGGTGAGGAGTTCCTCCACGAAGCCATCCGAAGAGTCGTCTTCAGCAGGACCTGGGCCAAATTAAGGGTTTTAAGTAAGGTATGTTGGGGTGGAGGGTACGAGGGCCACACATTCATCAAAGCACTCCACATTGTGACCTGCGAAAGTTGGGCACGCTAAGCTCATTGCCGACAAAGTATTGGACTTCCCCAGAGCACGATTTCATGGACATGTTCAGCAGAGCATTGAGACCTTTTAGCAGCAATTCCCCAAGGTCCGCCCATGCAGTCAATACAGCAGGGCTATCCTGAATTGCGCAGGTTTCGCTGGGCCATGCATGCCTCAGGCATCTAGCACCTAGCTTCTCTTTCTGCGCTTCGCGGGCTGGGACTCATCTGCAGGCTTAGACTTGCAAGCTTTGCCACTAGCTTTGCCGCTGGCTTTGGGCTTGCTCTTTGCGGGTTTCTTCGCTTTTGTCTTCGGGGACGGGGCTGATGAAGTACTCTTGCCAACACTCCTTGGAACACATGATGGTGGCCCTGAGTCAAGACTTGTTAACAACGAACTACCACCCCATATTGTGGCCAAAGCTCTTGGAGCGAACGATGTAGTTGTTCAGCGCAAGGTCACACTTAGTGCATCGAACATAGAGCTGTAGGGCTGCCTTCTTCAGCCTGCTTCACCGAAAACAATTTCCTTGCAAGCTCTGTTGGGAGGACACAACCTGCCTCTCGATCTCCGTCTCGGAGTCAGCTGTTGCAGCCGCGGCCTGAAGGTCTACCAAGTCGTTGTACTGGGCATTCATGTCCTTGAGGCAGTTGCCCACTTCCTTGGAAAGCCTTGGAGATAGAACCATTATGCAGGCACTGAAAGCCCCGCAAGAAACTTTCTACACACACATGCCTGATTTGGATAAGATGCTCCAAGGCTTTAGTAGACGGCCCATTGCCACCCCGAGTGGCAACCAGCTTCTCCTCTTATAAGGCTGCAAGAACCTTCAAGCCCTGATTACCCGAAGCGCTGACGTTAATGGAAAATATCCCCAGATTTTATGTAAAGCACGTATAGGACTGGTCCCTATATAACCCATAGTCCTTCACAGCGTCTGCCCCATCAATCTTCTTCCCGAGCACATGCAGATACGTCGGCAACAGGCTGAGAGGAGAAACATTCTGCTGTAGGGTGGGGAAATGAATCCTTGGTTGTTCAGGAAAAATGTACATGCACCATATTGGCATCTAGATTACTAGCCGAGAATCTTGAATGAAGCTCCTGCCTGAGCAGTAGCCGCGGCATCACCGCTGGAGCTAGCCCCACAAACTGGCTTTGCAAGGTCTTCATTTTCCTGGGACAATAGCGAGCCATCTGGGTCCTGATTTAGCAAGCAAAGGTGACTAGGTTCCCATGGAATATGTGCACAGGGTTGAATTTGCTGCACCCATTCGGCCTCCATAGTGAACGTGCTAGTAAAGCCAACTCGGGCGCCGCTTGTGGCAGTCTTTGTCCATGACATGTCAAGAGGAATATCAGCCTCCTCAGCCCCATGGACTTCAGAAATCCGATGAAGACCCCGAGCTTTAGCCCATTCGAAGGACTTGTCTGCCATTGACCTGAAGAAGGTACCATGAGTGTGCTAATGGTGTTGCGGTCTTGTGCATGATCATGCACATGTAAATTACTATCAGCAAGGGTGCCTCGTGAAATGCCTCTTTTGCATAAGCCATTCCTTTGTCACGTAACCGCCTCCTTCTGAAGCAGTTTTCTTCTGCTCATGCCATCGTTCCAGCACACCCTCGACCTTGTCAAAGCTGCCATGTTCCAACAACAGCTGTCTCAGCTGTTCGCCTGAGGAAGCAACCCAGAACGACAACACACCAGAAGAAGCAACAGATAGCTAGCAATCCACGCAGGCAAGATTCGGCCAGCAGCGGTCTTACCCATTTCAAGCATTTTCGGGCTGCACTTGACCTCACCCTGGCGGTTGGGTTGGACTTGGCGACGAACCCTCAGTTGCTTTTGCAGCTGAATCTAATCTACCCTCTGAATCTAGTCTACCCTTTGCAGATAGCATGAAATCAGAGTCAGCTAGGCAACCTCCAATATCCCTCAGGCTTGGGGGCTTGCGAAGCTACGGATGGAGGGCGGGAAGTGGCAGGCCGGTCGCCAAACAACTGCTTCCTAATTTCGTGGGCAGCAAACCTCTGGGTCTTGTTGCTGGTCGGCAGTGGAGTGAGGCTTTTGCTGCTTAGGCTTCGGGAGCGTGAAGGCTTTGGACGTTGCATAGACCGCCCATGTCTTCCAGGGGTGCAGCTTGCAATACTCAAAGGACTCAAGGTTCGGGCCCGGGCTGGGGCTTTGGATCTTGCGCTTGGCTTCGGGGTGTCTGGGCCGGGGCTGTCTTCAATTATTTCAGTCGGTGACGGGGGAACACTAGAAAGCCGGGCTGGGGTCAGTGGGCCCGTGTCATCTAGATCCAGCTTAGAGGACTGCTCAAGCATTTGCTGAGTAGAACCCTTGGACGCCAATGCCGAGGTCTTCTCAGCCAAACTCATTTTGGGAAGTCCAGCAATGAAGGGGCCAGCTCCTGAAGCAATAGCAGGAGCACCTGCAGCGGAAGGATGCACATGGGGCACAAGAGCAGGGGAAAGAAATAGCTTGCCTGGCAAGATTGGCGGAACCGGCGCTGGTTCATCAGATTCCAATTGCTTCTGAAGTTCAGCAACGCGGGCTGTCGCTGCCTGAGTAAGGGTATTAGCAATAAAAGCAGGCAGTAGCTTTGATAAGGAGGAATTGCTAGCTTGCACTGGCAAGGTGCCCTAATATCTTCATCCAGATCTGATTCTTCAGCGGCCGACATGTCAGTCCAGGATCCGGCCAACAGCTGGATGCCGTCGTTCAAGGTAGCTAGGGACATGGTCCAGGTAAAGAAAATTGCTATCAGAAGACACACAGATTCCCCAAGCAGCCAAGGCAGCAAGCAGTGAGACCAGCATGTTGGGCAACAAGTTGGGCCACACATTTTTCTTGCAAGCTGAGACACACTCCGCAGATTCAAACCCAGGGAAGCCTATGCAGATCTGAATCACTTGGGCAGGTACCACATCTCAGAAAGCTGGAACAACATTCGAGATAACCGAAAAAAACATTCGAGAAAAGCAAAAAGCATTCGAGAAAAGCAAAAAACATTCGAGATAAAACGCTACACATACGGATTTCGAAATTGCGCGCGTGTTGCGGGAAATTGCGCGCGTGTTGCTGGAAATTGCGCGCGTGTTGCGCTCCGCCAGCCGCCGCCGCCAGACCGAAATTCCAAAAAACATTCGAGAAAAACAAAAAGCATTCGCGAAGAACAAAAAACATTCGCAAGCCACCCTTGTCTTCCCCAACTCCCACTAATGAACCCCTAGACGCCCCATAAGCTTCCCTGGCGGCAGACCTTGAAAGACCCACGCCTGCACACAGGTCCCCGAGCTATATCTACGGAGAAGAGTCCTGGCCTTGGCCAGCCTGCTTCAAAGAAACTTGAGGCAACAGCCCTGAATACATGTGCTCATTGCTACTCGGAACCTTGCGCCGAAACCAAGTGGTTGTACTCAGCCCGGAGAGTTGGAAAGCCATTCGCCTTTGTTGCAGATCAGGGGCACAGGGATCAGGTCATATGTGTATGGAGTGTGTGCACACAGGGTTCATTTTGTCCAAGTGGCCTTGCGATCCAGCTCTACATCGAAAGCTTCTATGCACGCAGCCCAAGAATTGGGAACCACTAGATGAGGGTTTCCGCGAATGTAAAAATAGACGGAGGCCAAGGAAGCATCTTCCCAAATATCTCCAAGCGGAAGACTCTCGAAGATCTGAAGGTCAGATAGAAGGGGATCCACACTGTTCATGTTTCTCAGGAACAACTTGTTTCGATGGGCACCCTGATCCTCCACAAAGACTTTGAACAACTTCTTCACAAAGCCCATGGGGTAGACCCTGAGGTATTGCCGGGGATCTGTTATAAGTTCCAAACATTCCCCATAGAACATGCGCTAGCTGTACAAGATTAGGGGCGCTGATGAAGATCCAGGTTAGACGTATCCTTGCATGCCCAGCAACCCAGCTTCCCGGAAATCAGCGGTCCCAGCAAAACATTTTTTGCCGGAGGCATTCTTGTATTGACCTTGCAGAGAAGGTAATTTAATGTGTACCAGGGAAGAATGGCTACCCCCATCTAGCAGAAATATACCTGGATGCAGCTTATGCTCGACTGGTCTTGAGGGTGGTCTTGGAATTGCGTTGGATTCTTGATAGAATTCCGCGGTCCAGGGACTTGACCTTTGGCGAGTTCGAAAAGATCTTTGTCCTCTTGGGAGATCCACTGCCATAATGCATTAACCAGAATGCTTGGCTGAACACCTTAGTTCCAAACATATGGGCCTCCAACATGACATTGTGTAGCAGTGTAGCATAACTACAGCAAGCAACTTCATGCAGAATTGATGACCAAGTTGCATAAGTAACCGAGTTGCACAACCATTCGAATCGGGCATGTTTGTGGATCAATGAAGCAATGGGATGCTCCAACACCCAGAGCAAATGGCTTGCTGTCATTAATAGCAGCGCTAACACCACCCTCAGATATTTCCGCAGGACAAAAGCCAAAGCATTTCACACTCTTCACCCACAACATTGGTATTGCAGCTAGGCAGCCTTGAGATCATAGAGTTTGCCACCCTGACACCCTCAAACGCCTCCTGGCCTCTGAAATTTATTTCACTACGAAGCGAGGTACCACGATTCGGTATTCCCCACGAACTACGGCAGGGTCCAAGGAGGTTCAGGGCCGTGATGCGCTCTCGCAAGATACACCAAAGGACAAGCCTCGGATGAAGCTAGCTAGAAATACTCTCCTCTGTCGCACAATGAAGCTCGCACACTCCCTGTATCCATGCGTGCCTACCTGCCAATAAGGCTAGCAAGCCACACATATCCTGCGCTGGACATGAAGTCGAAGCAGGCCCCATTTCTGATTTCAATGGTGGCTGGCCGATATCCTTGAGACTTCCTTAGTAGCTGTGACATCCAAATCAGCGACAGAATTGTTACTCTATTGTGGAAAACTCTGCAATAAAGTGCAGCTAGTACACCAGTACTTGCTAGCATTTCCCACTCCGGAAAACAGATCGAGCAGGTCGAAGCTCTTGGCCTCCGGAAAGTTTGTAGACCATTGTATCAAGAGAATGATAGCAATGAAAACCTTAGTGCAGGGTACATGAATCTCGGGGGCAGGTATGGATTATCTTAATGCTACAAGAAGCTTTCGGGGCACCAATCTGCACAAGTCGGACAAGTAGGGATGAGTCTGGAATATGTCGATCCATGGCGCACACACAAAGGGGTGCTGGCGTTTGTGAGGAAGGGTCTCAGGAAGTTCCCCCAACTGTTTGTTTGAAACACTGTTTGTGAGGAAGGGTCTCAGGAAGTTCCCACAACTGTTTGTTTGAAACACTGTTTGTGAGGAAGGGTCTCAGGAAGTTCCCACAACTGTTTGTTTGAAACACTGTTGCAATCTCTTCTGCTGCAGCAACACTAGGCTGTCTGCGTATATACTTTGGGCCCTGGAGTCCCTGAGCAATGACCAAGCACAACCAAAAGCACTCTATGGCGACCTGTGTAGCAGAAGGGGCACACCAACCTCGAGCAGCAGCACGACGAGCCCACGCCATATACCACCTGTGCCCCAAACAGTTCCACTCGTGTTAAAGCTTTTAGCCACGCCCTACTATTCAAGACTTTTCCTGAAGCTCTTGCCCTGCCTTCCCGTTGCAGTCCGAAGCCACACGCTCCGTGATGACCTGGCCGAGGCGTGCGCTTAAGGAACTAACAGCACATGAATAGCAGCCTCAGCCCAGGGTCGTGAGGCAGACAAAGGTTAGGCCATGTGTGGGTGGGGGAAACACAAAGGCTAGTGGCAGTGGCGCCTCCTGGGTTCACTTTCTCCGCAAAGATAAGAATCATGGTTGAAGTGACCTGGCTTCAGGGTCGGAAACGGTTTAAGGGCGTTTGAAAGTAGGTCAAGCTTCAATCAATTCATGACATTCGGAATTAGGGTCCTTGGGGAAACACCTCTATGGAACAAGGAGTTTGGGGCTAATTCGACATATATACTTATATGTATAATTATATATATATATATAGAGACTGTAATAATCTTATACAATTCCATATGGGGGGCTAAGGTTTGTGAGGTGTCTCGCCCAAGAGCCCCAGGCAAGAAGCAAACATAGCAAGGAATTGAATTTGCTCAGTCGTAACACAGCGGGAACTCGTTCAGGCTTCCTCTTAGGTTGGCTGCACACATCTCCCCTAGCGAGCAGCGCTCCCAAGATTGCATGAGAACGTTTGAAATCATATACCTTCACTGCCTACCAGTGAAACAGCTTTGTAAAACCCGCGGCTTCCGCTTCCCAGCATAGCCATCAATCCTGCTGCGAATAAGCCTCAGTATGAGTACATGACATGCGCTTTGCACAGCCCTGTAAACATGAGGCACGAACTTCCAAAGCAAGACAAGGAACTTTCTTGGCTGCAGCAGTTGCCACCTCCATTGACTTACCTTCCTTCAACAATCGTGACTTTGTGTTATGGTACGCCGAGCTCTTTCTTGATGCCAGCGCCTTGCGCGCTTGCACCACATCATCTTCATCGTTCTGCACATGCTTCCTGGGCCTGCCCCTTTTCTTTTCCCCACTGTCATCCTGCATGGTTTCGGCTGCTGCTGGCTTCCGGAGAATCTTCTGCTGCTTGGCTTGCTTCTGCTTTGTCTGCTGCTGCTGCTTCGGAGACTTCTTGGGCTGAGGCTTCTGCTTGTCCTGCGGCTTCTTCGGCGTGTAGTGCTGTGTATCGTCACTTGCTTGGCTAGTTTCCTCCTCCTCTTCCTCTGCCTCACGATCATTGTTCTTTCTCTTCATACCCTTCACTGTATTTCCTGAACCCTTTGCTGGATTTGCTTTTGCCTTTCCTTTTGCTTTTGCTTTTGCTTTTGATTTTGCTTTCGCCTTCGGTTTCGCGCTCCCATTCTCGCACGCGCCATCTTCATGATTGTCGTTGCCTCTTTTCATGTTGTTCTGTTGCTTCGGATCAATAACCTCTGCGGTCTCAAGCAGGGCTGGCCTCGCATCACTGTCCTGATTCTGTGGGTCAGGGATTTCGCGCCCAGCATGGTTGGAGGCTGTAGCATGTTCTGCCGCAGTTGCAGTCTCTGGGGGGCTTGGGCCTGACTTGCGAAGGCTACAGCTTGGCTGCTGATTGGCTACTTCCTTGGGCTTTGCCGCGGTTGCCTTCTCTGAGGGGATTGGTCTTGACTTGCATGGGCTAAGGCTTGGCTCCTCCTTAACCCTGACTGCCTCCTTCTTCACCACCGCTGGCTTCTTAAGAGACAATGTGTTGTCCCTACTTTTTTGATCAAACACCTCAGCGAAATTCTTGGCCTTTGTGTCATACACACCCGCCTTGGCTGCTGCCAATTCCTGCTCAGCAACATATTCGCGGGCCTGCTCGCACGCAAGCTCAGCCAGTGACTCAGACATTGGCTGAGTCTCCTGATTGTCCATGCCACCTGCCCACACACGATTGCTGAAATGAGGTTTGCTCCAAACACTGCTTCATTAACAACACTTGCTTAACGTAAATGGTGGATGCCTTCATGAAACACATGGCACTTCTTGCCCGATTGCTTTTGCTGCTTTCGAAACAGTAGCTGGCTCAAATGCTGCTGCTGCTCGTTCAAAGCTTTCAAGATCTCGCGCTTGCATGGACGAATCAGCTTCTCCGTCGAAGTAGGGGATGTCGAGGAAGGCGCTGTAGGAGGTGGGGTGGTTGGTTCATCCTCCTGCCGAAGTCCTGGGCTTGGATCTTTACTCATGAGGCCTTTAGGAAGCAAATGCGCACAAACATAATCCCAACATACATTTTATAGGCCAAGTTACCTTCTGCTTTACCGACACTCTTTTGACCCGAAGCTCCAGTCATTGAAGGCTGGTCCCTGCTTGTGTCAATGGTCTCTCGCTTCTTGCTTGTTGCGGGATCCTTTTCATGGCCTTTCCTTTTTTCTAGAGCCATCTTCATCCTTCTCCTTTACCTGACTCTGGCCTTCATGAGACGCCTGCTGCTTCGTTTTTTGCTGGGGCTCTTGCGGTTCCTTCTTTACCGGCACACTCTTTGGGGGTTCTGTGGTTTCCATGGCTGGTGCAACACTCTTTGGAGGTTCTGTGGTTTCCATGGGTGGTGCCACGCTCTTTGGGGGTTCTGTGGTTTCCATGGGTGGTGCCACACTCTTCGCAGGTTCTGCCGTTTCCTCGGCTGGTTCTGTGACCTCATCGTCTGTCCTCTCAGCTTCAGACTCAGCCTCCTCCTCACTGAACCCAACCTGCACCACAGCCCACTAGCACAATCAACAACATGAGTTTCCCAAAAGACAAGTTCTATATAAGCAGAACCCAGCTGAGTTGAAGTCCGACCTCCACGTTGGGATCCTCGTTGCACTCAGCAGGAATCTCCTCGTGTGACCGCGGGACCCGACCTGGGATTGAAAGAAAATAGGCATCAGGTGAGGGAAGGGAAATTAAATGTGTACAAACGCATGTGGAATCAAGCAAGGTGCCAGGGGGGATGGGAATTTCCAGCTCAGTGTACATCTTTCGAATGTTTTCTTCATTCGGCCGATGCGGCAACTTGCAGATTCTGTTGAACATGGAGATCAGGTTCTTAACTCTCCAAGCTTGCGTCCTGCAGAAATCGCCTTAGCTACAAACAGAATCCCAAAAGGTTTCTCACACATGCCTGGAAAACTACTTGATCTACTCACCATAAAATGTTCAGAAAAGGAACTGGATACTGGCTTCTTGCACTTCGGTCGCCAAAAAAGCGTTCAACATCTGGCTGCAGGGTATCCACTGCAACGCGTGCTCCATACCTCAGCATTGCCGCAAGAATCACCTGCCAGTTGTAGTCCAAATCTGCTCGTGAGAGCACCGCAGGGGCCACTACCAAACGGCCTGCAGCACCTTGCTCCTGCATCCCATCCAAATCCATCCAGTCTTTTGCCAAACAAGGCTGGTCATCCTCACTTTCATCTCCCCCAAGATTCTTTGTAGAGCCCTTGCCCATTGCAGCACAATTCGAATGGCTTAGCTTTCGAAATATTATCTGGGAAAGACCGAAAATTCTGCTCAGTAGATTTTTTGGAATGGTGTTGACTACAACCTGATGTAAAGAATCTTCCCGGCCCCTTCTGATTGGATTTAGACTTTCACACGGTACATGTACGGAAGCCATGAAACCTGCGGAATGAACAAACTTCAAGCACCTCTAACATCACCACAGCCACTAACACCCAAATCAAGTCGGGACGACCTCGACATGTGGCGCCCAGTCACCCCTGCCAGGCCAACAACATGTTCTATGCGAGCAAGATCCTTCTCTTCTACCTCACCATCATCCTCGGAATAATATGTATATGTATATATATATATATCATAACCTCTTATCTCGGGCTAAAACCCTTAGCAAAAAAAGTTTATGCGCCAGTAGACCCCAGCCTCTACACTCTCCAGGGCGATCTTCTGCCCAATGTTGTGCTGGAGCTTGAGCTTTGAAGGTTTGCACGATGGACAACCCCAAACCCAAAAAACATGCGACACACAAATAAGTGTATGAGACCCTTTCCTTCAACAATTTCCGCGTGGGAACCATGAATCACTGGGATAAACCTACACACACGAAAATAAACATGTGGTTGGAATACCTAGGTAGGGATTTGGGATAAAGGTTTACGTAGGGTTTTGGGTTTTCGGTTCGGGAGGGGTAGGGCTTACATAGGTTTTCGCGGGTTGGGGGTCTAGGTTGTCTTGCGTCAAGGATTTGGGGTCTAAGCGTTTACGGGTGTAGGGTTTTAGAGAGTAGGGGGGCAGGGAGGGCCGTACCCAAAGGGTCCAAGTACCCAATAATCATGTACTTACCCAAAACCTATATTGCAATTCCTATTACCCTAATCCAAAGTACCTGATTATTGGGTACATGGACCCTTCTAATTAGGGGTAGATCCTACCAATCTCAGTGTCAGAGGGTTCTACGGGGCGTCCCCATAATGTGTCCCCAGAGAAGTGCCGCAAAGTTCATAAGGAATACCTGTGAGATATGAGCTAAAAGGGTTTAGGGTATAGGGTTTAGGGTTTCAGGTTATCTAATATTTGAGCCATAGTCTAAAACTCCTTGTATCCCCCTTAATCATGGAGAATCAAATGGAAAAGAAGATGGAGAATGAAATGGAAACTGCTATATATGGGGTTATGTCGGGGCTTATAGGGTCTATAGTCTAAACTCCTAGTATCCCCTTAATATCCCCTTTAGCAGTCCCCTATATAACCCCTTGTATAACCCCCTTTAAGGAATTTAGACTATAACTAGCTCATATGCAGGGTAGTTAGAAAGTGATGGCAACCAGTGGCTCTAGCTATTCCCAGAAGTTTAAGGCAACTTGAAAAGAAGCCAACACACCAGGGTTAGGGGAAAAACTCCCACTAACTACTGAGCCTGCAAGTTAAGGTGTTTAGGGCTTAGGGTTTATGCAACAGCGTCATCAACCTTAGCCTGCGGGTATCAGCTCTTGAAATGTGCCTACAAGACCTACACTGAAAACACCTTCGAGTTCAAGACATCTTGGGCTTGCATGCCCTTGGCAGTATCTAGGGGTTGTATGGTGCCCTTTCTTTGTTGCCTTCTTTATCACTCAATCACCTCCCCCTAGTAACAAACCCCCACAATCCCGCAATGAGCAGGTATTCCTCTCTAACCAGCCACAAACACACACACATATATATATATATACATATATGTATACATCTATATGTGCCCCTAGCCCTAAACCGTAGTAGATTGTGGAAAGGTTGTTGTCAGGCGGAAGGGATTGCATAGGCTGTCATTTGCTCACTCAACGTGTAAGGAGCGCCAGGTTGCGGGGGCTTTCGTTTCCGAGGGTTTAGGAGTTTGGATTGGGGCTTTAGGGTTTTTAAGGGTAAAGGGACCAAATCTGGAAGCCTAAATAAATGCCAAAATATTATGATGCCAGGTTCCTCGTACAATTATAGCATCAGGCATCTGACATAAACCGCAAAATGATACTGGTGTTTTTCCAGGCGTGAAAAGCTCTAAGGGTCCAAGTGCCCAATAACCATATACTTGCCCAACACCTGTACTATAATTACGATTAATTACCCAAAACCCAAGTACCTAATTATTGGGTACTTGGACCCTTAGGGAAGTATCCCAAGCCCTAATGTCTGAATCTTTGCCTGCATCCACTTGTGGAGCGATGCTGACCAAATTGACTCGTTCGCGTCACGGGATGTCCTCAGGCGATTGTTTCAGTGTAGACCGCCAGTCAGGACCTTCTGGAAAAAGGGGAAGCCCTGGAAACCTCAAGAAAATAAGAGGAATGCAAGCAGATTATGACGGACCCCAATTATTTTGGATTCTATGGGGTTGTCTTGAGAAATGCCCATGTGGGATGAGGTTGGTTGAGGTGGCTATACTTCGCTCAGGGTTTACGGTCGTGAACTAGACCCTACGCAAACCCTAATACCCTAATCCCTAAACCCAAACCCAAAACCCAAAACCCTAATCCCTAATCCCTAAACCGGGAAAGACCGGGGATGTCTCGATGCATTGTTTGCTCGGTGTCGGGTCATCGAGAGGCATTGGGTCTATGGTTGCTTTCAAAAGTCAAGCGGTTTGGAGTTTCGGAGTTTCGTGGTTTAGGGTATTCGGTTTAGGCAGCTCTAGGGGAACACTAAACCAGCAGTACCCAAACCTTAGGCCTCAATCCTTAGTCGCCTCAAAGAACAAACAACCTCCCTCCCCGCACCCTGGAGAATGTAAAGCCTGCCCCCAAAAAAACAACAAGCATAACGCTAGATCGAACAATAAAACACACCAAATCCTGAGCACCCAACCTCTTGACAAAATAGTCTGACAGCCAGGACAAGGAATACGTATGAACCCACGGGGCGCCCTTCCACGGCAATCAGAACATTAACCTAAGCCAGGAAATTCAAGTCTAGGGTCCACGAAAGCCATGAACAACAAAGACAGCACTTTGCTTATCTTGCTTCAAACTGCTACTTACAAACTTTGAGAGGCCCTTGAGTTGGGTGATATACCGCATGTTTGCAAAATCTTCTGATAACCCTGAGTGACCCCATAGTAGTCCGTCATGACCCTAAACCGTAAATCGTCCTTTATATTGCCTGAACAACACGTTGGTTCCGTAGAGCACTCCCTGTGCATTGCGAGCTACGTAGTGGTCGCAAGCGGTGCCAGCCCAATCCATGACCAACGCATGGATTAGGGCTTAGGGTCTAGGGATTCAGTCCACAATATCTAGCCAGTTCAGCTCAAGGCCTTACTCCCTGCCCAAGGAAATGCCCTTTCAGGGGGTGTAGGGTTTAGGGTTTAGGGCTTCCGGTTCGAGGGAGACGAAACTAAAGAAACCTACCATGTACTATCCATAGGCAGCTGACAATGGATGTTGAGGTGGCGCTGGTTTAGGGACTACCAGTAACCCAAATTATGGGTTATACCTACTGAATAAGGGCGGCTACTTACTACCAAACTGTAAAACATCCTACTAAGTAAGAGGCAGTTACTACTAAACTGCGGCAATTCCTAGTAAACAAGGAGTAGTTACTACTAAGCTGCAGGCATTTGGGTTGGCAGGTAAGCTTTAGCGCTTTGTGCTCAAACACGGCAGTGTGCTCGCGACTCGGGGAACGCAGTCATCATCTAAACAAAAGGAGGGCGGTTCAGCGTTTAGGGATGCACGGGGATTACCGAGCCATTACGCATGGCGGCCGTTGAAGGTTTGTACAAATGTATTTCTTTTAAAGACTGGTTTTTTATCGGGATATGAGATTAGTGTAGTACTTCAAACTGGATTAGCATGGTGGAAGCTAAAGCACGTCTTCAACAAAGCGCCCTGAGCGCTTCAGCTAGATATGAAATTCGAGCCACAATGGCTGACTTGTCCTGGGGATTGCACTTTCTGAAATGTCGACTAATAATGGCAACTGTCTTGGTTCTCCCTATTATCCTACGATACCACTACTTCTACTGAGCTTGACCGAAGGTACTTTCTTCGTTAAACGGATGGAAGGTTTTGTTCCCACAAGCAGGAGTTCCAGATCGCCAGCAACCACCAGAATGGCGCTGGAATACGGTTGATACTAAAATCCTGCATGGACTTAGTATGCTGTAGTACTATGATTCGCAATGTGTAAGGTACTTCAGGTCTTAAATGTCTTGTTGCATACTGTAGGCTGAACCAGATCTTCAAAAAACTCGAAAGCTCACCAACACGACAGGCAAGGGGATCAACAACCTACAAACTCAGCAACATCACCAGACAGAGGCAACACAGCTGGAACCTTATACTTCGCTGAGTCGGAGGCTCTGATGGCAATGCCCAACACAAGGGGTCTAGAGTTTAGGGTTTAGGTTTTACCTGCTTTGGACCGCCTACAAGTAAAACCTACCTTGGGCTATCTGGCTCCTTAGAATAATAAGCCCTCACAACCGGATACTTTGTTAGAGGCACGAATCATGGCCAACGTCTTCATTTTCGGGTGTTTCCTCTCTGGGAAACTTTCTGTACACCTGACTTATCCTGCAAAAGGGCAAAAGGGTGCCAGTCACTACGATATACTCCCAAAGGCTCATGAATCTCTATGCAGGGGTATTACCTCAAGGCCCTAATCTATAAAGTTTGAATTCTTTGGGACAGCTTTACCTGATAGCCGGACATCGTACTGAGACCCAGGGTTACGGTAAATACTTACAGTAGTTAGATCATCTGCACAGAAAGCATGTGTGGGCACACGTATCTGGGTTACTTTCAAAATAATGGGCCCCTTGTTGTTTGAATTTTACAGCAAGTGATATCTACGGGTATACCAAAAAGGAGCCTAATTTGGGGAAGTACCCACAGACTGCTTTGGTGCCTGGTCCTTTCCTCGGATTCTTACCCACTTCGGGAAGTATTTTATATGCTGTTTTAATATGAAACACTAGTAGTGTCATCTATGAGACTAGTTATAAGAGACTATACAAGATAGTATTTGATTCCTTGGGTCTTCCCTACCTACCCTAAAACGCACACCCGACCTACCCTAGACCCTAAACGTACTGGACCTATAGAACCCTGAACCCTACACCCTACCTTCTCCGGACTTTAAACCCCATACCCTCCCTACCCAAAAGTAGGGAGCCGTGGGCACCTTATTTGCCGGCGGCGAGCGTAGCCGCAGTCAACGCAACGGGCTGCGGAACGAGCGACAGTCGAGCGGGGAGCCCCAACACCTTCCAATGGTGCTGGCGCACGGCTCTGCGCGTGCTGCAATGAATGCAAGTATACGACCCCAAACCTTGGGGTCGCCGCGCGCGTTCTTCGATTTTGGATTTTGAGTGGTGTTTTCGGATTCTGGGAAGCTTCCTGATAGGCACAAGGACAGCAGGCCTGCAGGCTTTGGGGTTTTGGATTATGGGTTTTGGAGTTTGGGTTTTGCATTTTGGGTTTGGATTCTGGGTTTTGGGCTCTAAGTTTTCTGTTCCCGTAAGGGGCCTTCCCTGAAGGGGCTTTTTCCCCGCCCCACAAGCGCTTTGTCGCCTTGTCCATGAAGGCCACCAGACCACACCACTAAAGGAGCACCACTCCACCAGCGCCCCCACCACAGCCGGTATGCTTTGTGGTTCTTCGCTGTGAGAGACCGGCACCCCGTTGGAGCACCTCACCAACATGCCAACCCCAGAACCGCTATGCTTCGTTGTTTTCTCAATGAAATACCAGAAAACCTCACTAGAGCAGCCCATCGCAGCACCTCATCGTCCTTCTCGATGAAGCAGTGTGGAGGTTGACGAGAAGGCCAGCAGCGGCCATGCCAGCATGCTCAAAGAGCGTTCAGAGCTTCCCACCAAAGCTGCAGCAGGGTTTCTTAGGGCGGCCGGCGGAGAGTGGTTTTTTGAGCTGCAACAGCCCCCCGCCCTTGAGGCGGTTGGGGGCACAGTAGAAAAACCAAATCCCAAACAATCACAAACTCGGTGGGGAGGGGGGTGGTTTGGGGGAAATTCGTGAACTTGGGCGCACGCCACAACACACGTCTTGTGTAGTGGTGTGCGTGGAACATCTCACACGCCCTTTACCCTAGAACCTAAACCATAAAGTCCAAATCCTGACATCCCATCCAAGCGCAGGACCAGATGAAACAAGGTCTGGCAATCTTGGAAGATGGCTGCGAGAAGCTTTGCGCAACCTGGCAAAAGCGCGCTTTAGGGTTTAGAGTTTAGGATTTCTGGGAGTTTCGCAGCCTTTGAGGTTGGGGTTTAACTCAGTCAAGGCCTCGGGGTTTCAGGTTTTAGGTTCTTTCCTGCTGGAATTTGGGGGCTTCGAACAGGGTCCAATTGAGGTTTCGGTGTGAGTGGTGCAGAACTTTGGAGTAGGAACCCTGTCTCAAAATCCTTAGAATGTGCTACTGGTTATGAGGACTCGTTTCGAAAGATTATGAGAGCTAGTTCGGGGTCAGGATTTAGGGCTTAGGGAGGTACAGTAGCAGAACACAAGACTATGGCAAGGACTGGCAACCGATATGCACAACATGTCGTTTGGGTTTTGGGGTTCATTGGGGTTCATAGAGATTTTGTTATGCACAGACTAACAGAACAAAATTGCCCTTTCGGGTACTCTGCAAGGATTACAGGGGAATGAAAACTTATACCATCAGTAACTAATCAGTCTGCGAATTTATCTAACCTCTTCACCCCTATATAGCCCCTTCGGCCCCTAATCCATATCACAACTGCGGACATGTAGGTTCTACATGCCTGGCAGACCATGTAAAGACACACCCACAAACGCACAAACGCAGAGACAGCATTCTGAAGTGCAGAACCAAAATCATGCTGCAGTCTGTGAGTTAGGGTTGACGGTTTAGGCTTTACGGTGTTGCGCACTTGCAGAGCCTAAGGCTCCAAATAATTCGCCGAGGCTGTCCAGCCTCAGGGCGTTCAGATCCCTTTAAAAACCCCCTCTACTCCCCCAGCACGCCTCAGCCTGGCCACCCCCCNNCCTGCCATGGGGGTGGCCTAGTCCAGCCCGACCATCCCGCATTAAATTTCAGCCTCGCCCAAGGTTCGAGGCTTTGGCGGTACGCGGCGGGCGCATTTTTCGTTCAAAACGGTGTTTCTGCAAGTT